>JAJPUD010005495.1:93337-107124 GCA_023553655.1 Myrmecobius fasciatus | reverse complement strand
ATATGTATACATATATTCGATTTGCCAATATTTTAACATAATTAACATGTAGTGGATATCCTGCCATCTAGGGGAGGGGTGGGGAGTTGGGGGGAAAAATTTGTAACGGAAAGCTATGTAAGGGTTATTGTTGAAGAATTACCCACACATATGTTATGCAAATAAAATAAAAATTTAAAAAAAAAAAAAAGAAAAAGAGTAGTCAATCAGCGGCATAGGATAGGATCACAGGACAAACTAGGCAATAACTATAGCTATTTAGTGTTTGATAGACCCAAAGAGCACAGCTTTTGGGATAAGTACTCACTATTCGACAAAAACTGCTGGGAAAATTGGAAACTAGTGTGGAAGAAATTAGGGTTTGCCCCACACCTAACACCACATACCAAGATAAGATCTAAATGGGTTCATGATCTAGATATAAAGAGTGATTTTATAAGCAAGTTTTGTAAGCAAGAACGTAATATACTTTACCTCTCAGATCTGTGGAGATGGAATGAATTTATGTCCAAAGAAGAACTGGAATTCTTAACTGAACACCAGATAGATAATTTTGACTATATTAAGTTAAAAAGGTTTTGTACAAACAAAACTAATGCAGACAAGATTAAGAGGGAAGCAATAAATTGGGAAATCATCTTTACATTTAATCGTTCTAATAAAGGCCTCATTTCTAAAATATATAGAGAACTGTCTCATATTTATAAGAATTCAAGCCACTCTTCAATAGATAAATGGTCAAAGGATATGAACAGACAATTTTCAGATGAAAAGCTGCTCCAAATCCCTATTCATCAGAAAATGCAAATTAAGACAACTCTCAGATACCATTACACACCTGTCAGATTGGCTAAAATGATAGGAAAAGGTAATGTTGAATGTTGGAGGGGATGTGGGAACGCTGGGACACTGATGCATTGTTGGTGGAACTGTGAATGGATCCAACCATTCTGGAGAGCAATTTGGAACTATGCCCAAAATGTTATCAAACTGTGCATACCCTTTGACCCAGCAGTGTTTCTATTGGGCTTATATCCCAAAGAGATCTTAAAGAAGGGAAAGAGACCTGACTTTCCCTTGGCAAAAATGTTTGCGGCAGCCTTTTTAGTAATGGCAAGAAACTGGAAACTGAGTGGATGCCCATCAGTTGGAGAATGGCTGAATAAGTTATGATATATGAATATTATGGAATATTATTGTTCTATAAGAAATCATCAGCAGGATGTTTCAGAGAGGCCTGAAGAGACTTACATGAACTGATGCTAAGTGAAATGAGCAGAACCAGGAGATCATTATACATGGTAATAAGACTATATGATGATCAATTCTGTTCAATATGACTCTCTTCAACAGTTTGGTGATTCAAACCCATTCCAATTGTTCAGTGATGAAGAGAGCAATCTACACCCAGAGAAAGGCCTGTAGGGATTGAGTGTGGACCACAACACAGCATTTTCACTCTTTCTGTTGTTTGCTTGCATTTTGTTTTCTTTCTCAATTTTTTTTTTCTTTTTTGCCTTCTTGATCCAATTTTTCTTCTGCAACAAGATAACTATATATATATATATATATGCATATATATATATTGGATTTAATACATATTTTAACATATTTAACATGTATTTCACTGCCATCTAGGGAAGGGGGTGGGGAGGAGGGGTTGAAAGAGGTTTTGCAAGGGTCAATGTTGAAAAATTACCCATGCATATATTTTGTAAATAAAAAGCTTTAATAAAATTTTCTTAAAACATATATTTTAATATATATAACATATGTTGGATTGCTTGCCATCTAGGGTAGGAGGTGGGGGGAAGGAGGAGAAAATCTGAAATACAAAAATTCCACGCACGTTTTGAAAATAAAATAAGCTTTAAACCAAAAATTGTTTTGAACATAACTGGGGGAAAATATTAAATAAATATTTTTTTAAAAAGAAAGAACACCACTGTACTAATAAAATGAGAAGCAAAAACAAAATTAAATTAAATAATCCTAATGAGTCGACCAAAAAAAATAACTGAAACAATTGAGCAAACTTGAAGGACATAAAATAAACCCACATAAATCATTAGTATTTCTTTATATTACCAACAAAATCCATCAGAAAAAATCAGAAAGATAAATTCCTTTCAAAATAGATACAGAATGTATGAAATATCTGCAAGGATACACACAAAACCTATATCAATACAACCATAAAATATTCTTGGGGCAGCTAGGTGGCGCATTAGATAGAGCACCAGCCCTGAAGTCAGGAGGACCTGAGTTCAAATCTAGTCTCAGACACTTAACACTCCTGGCCGTATAACCCTGGGCAAGTCACTTAACCCCAACTGCCTCAGCATTAAAAAAACAAAAACAAAAAAAACACATATAAAATATTCTTAGAGACCTAAATAATTGCTCATAATAGACCATGATATAATATAAATTACAGTTCTGTCTAAATTATTCTAGTTATTAAGTGTTCTTACAATGAAACAACTAAAGATTGTTGCTATTCAATTGATTTCAGTTTTGTATGACTCTTTGTGATCCTATTTGGAGTCTTCTTGGCAAAGAACTTGAGTGATCTGCCATATCATTCTCCAAATCATTTTACACATAAGGAACAGAGGCAGACAGGGCTAAGTGGGTTGCCTTGGGTCATACAGCTAATAAGTGTCTGAGGCAATATTTGAAATCAGGAAGATGAATCTCCCCATCTCTATCCACACCACTTAGCTGCCCAAAAGATTATTTGTCATACATAATTGGAAAAAAAAATAGGAAAATTTATCTGGAGAAACAAAAAAAATCAAGAATCTCAAGGGAAGTAATGAAAAAAGTGAGAAAGAAGTTAATCTAGCAATACCTAAATCTACAACAATACTATAATACTAGTTTAAAAAATACACTATTCAAGAAAAACAAAGAAAACTGAAGCACAGTGTGAAAGAAGTTAGGTGTTTCACATTATAAACCAAGATATTTCACATTATAAACCAAGATAAGTTCCAAGTTAATGCATGACTTGGAGATTAAAGGTCCATATTTAATAAGATTAAAAGTAATTTCATTAAAGAAAGGAGGAAAAAACATATTAGAATTACAGATAGGGTAAGAGTTAATAACTAAAGTTTTAGAGATCACAGAAGATAAAATAAACAATTCTGATTGTATAAAAAGTAAGAATTTTTACACAAACAAAACCAATGGAGCTAAAAACGGAAGGGAAACAGATAAACTAGAAAAATATTTGGGACCATGACATTAGGGAGGTGATGCCATGACATGCAAATGAATTGGATTTGAGAAGGAGAGCTATGCAAAGTCAGCAGTTTTACTTTCTCCTCCAGAGTCATCTAGGTCCAATGGCAACATAAAGATTAGGAGAACTGGGGATGGCAGTGGAAGACCTTGGACTTTTTAAATTAAAGTCTAGGTCTTCATTTGACTGAGACAATAATTAAGGCTAAGTAAGCAGTGAGGCAAAAAATGTCCTCCTTTACCTAGTCAAAATAAATCAATATGCATGTACGTATATACATAAACATATGTATAGGCATGTATCTCTGTGTGTCTATATATATAATATATATGTATAAATATGGATATATATCTATGTCTTTATCTATAGACAGACAGACACACACACAGACACACACACACAGACACACACACACACACACACACACACATCTGGGAGGCTAAGACCCTGAACTAAATCTCTGAACGATAAAGTTAGAAAGAACTGAAGCTCCTGAATAGTACTAGAAGTTACTGAAGACCCAACTGGTCAATTGGGAAACTGTTTGCACACCGGCTCGCATCTTTTCTTTCCTCCTTACTTCCCTCCATTGCTATTCCTTCCCTCTGTCCACATAGGGTATCATACCTTTAAAGTAATGTACATTTTGATCCTTGAAACTTCCCAAGATATCTAGGGGTTTTGGGGCTAGGCCCAAATCACTCTGGCTTTTCATAGATTCCAAAATAGGTCCCAGGCCAAGCTCCAGTTGATAATTGTTAGGGATCCAATTAAATCAAAGTGAACATAAATTGCAATTGTTTCTGTTTGAGCTAGAAATCCAGTGGGTCTTCCCCTCCCAGACAATTTTTTTGTTTCTTGTTTGGTTTTTTGTTTGTTTGTTTTTTGACTAGATAAAAGAGGTCATATTCTGCCTCATTTTTTTTAAATTTTATTTTATTTGCATAACATATGTGTGGGTAATTCTTCAACAATAACCCTTACATAGCTTTCCGTTACAAATTTTTTCCCCCCCAACTTCCCCACCCCTTCCGTAGATGGCAGGATATCTACTACATGTTAATTATGTTAAAATATTGTCTGCCTCATTTTTTAATCACTGATTGGGAACTTGCCTCAGTCAAACTGAGACCTGTTCAAGATCTTGGCTTAAATAAGTCTCCCACTGAATCAGGGCTACCTCTAATCATCCTGATCTGTATCTTACCATTGGATCTAGATACCTTTGAAGGGGAAAGTGAGGCAGGTGACATGCATTGTCCTCCCTCACTTAAATCCAATTCACTTGTATGTCATGGCAACACCTCCCTGGTCATGGTTCTCTTGGAGATTGAAAGACAACCAACAATATATTAATATAAAGATAAAAGGAGCTAGTTCAAATTTATAATAGGATCTATTCACAAAACATTAAGTGGCAAATGACTATGGATAGGCAATTTTCAAAGGAGAAATCAATGATAATTAGAGAAAGGAAAATTAAATAATTCTAAAATTCCACATGACACTTAATAATGCAGAAGTTCCCTGGTGTGAGTTCCTGGCACACAATAAGTGCTATATAAATGTTTATTTCCTTCTCCTTTTCTCCAAATATGTATATCACAATTGGTGACTCTTGTCCAAGTCCTCACTTCTGTTCATTCAAATTCATTAATGTACTAGAAGCTTTCCTTAATTTCTTCTGACATCAAGATGGTGCTAGCAGAACACTAATTACTCATCATCCCTTGCTCTTACCATATGACCACACCACCTTCTTCTTCCATAACATTCCTATTTTTTAGAATTCTTCAAAGACTATATATATAGATATAGATATATAGATATATAGATATAGATAGATAGATATCTATTGCAGCCTGCATACAACAATCCTTTGCCTTTCCACTGCCTTCTGTGTGACATTTATTTTTTATTCACTTCTACACATTTTCAAAATCTTACATATACTACTATATATCATAGGCATTGTAATTTACTGAGAAAAGCATTGGTCCTAACTTAAAAGGCCTAGATTTGAATCTCAACTCAGATTAAATTTAAGCAAGGCATTTAGATTCTCTAGAATTCATCTGTAAAATGAAGAAAACTGACTAATCTCTAATAACACTTCCAGCTGTAAATCCTAAGATCCTACATCAAGTATTTATATTGAGAAAATTCTCATTTATCTAAGCTAGTTACTTTTTATAAATTGTGTGAAATGAAGGGGGAAAAACAACATGAAGAGACAACATAGGATAACAGATTTAGAGTTGGAAAGGACCTTAAAAATCACTGAACCCAACCTCCTCATTTTACAGATGGGATAAATGAAGCCCAGGAGGATAAATAACTTGTCTAGGGTCACACAAATTAATAGTAAATACCTAAAGTCCAGCACTGTAGCCATGGATAACATGGCTCATTTTCCTTTGTCTAAAATGATAAATACACAAAAAAGGTTTATTAGTCTTGAACTGACTTCTCAAAGCTCTTTTTTTTTTCCTTTAAAAAAGGAAAAAAATGTTACAACTTTTCACCATTTTCTATTGCCGTTCTGTTTATTCACTTGGCTTATATTGTTGCCAGGAAACAAAATCACGATAGAACTTCTCAGCCCACAGAGCAAACTCCTGGCTTGCATCAAATACATCACACTTGGTAACCAGGGCTTTCCTTTGCTCCAGGTGGCACCATATGGGGCTATCCCTATCGACGCAGCTGGCTATATTTTACAAACAGGTACAGCAAGATAAAGACTTTACAAACAGAAGTCACATCTAGCAAATGGGATAAATTGGTGTCTGGCTCACAAACGGCAAGGAATATTCAATGAAGTTAGCTTTCAAGACCTATCAGCTTACTCAATTAAAGATTCTGCTTTTTTGCCTTTTGCTTTTCAGATGAAATGTCAGCCCACCCCAATGACCAAACTTGTTTCCAAAGGCCACCGTCCAGCTGCAGCCTGAATAAATATTTTGAAAGGAAGACAGGCTTTTTATCTGCAGAGTTGAGAGGAGGAAGGGTCAAAAAAAGGAAGAGGAGGAAATTCGTCCCTCCACAGGAGGCAGCTGACTCACCTACAATAGCAGTCAAGACTTAACCCTCCAGGAAACGAGGCCCAGCCCCAATTCTCATCAGAGAAATAAAGGCAGCAGCAAAAGCAGCACCATCCTGCCCAAAGATATTAAGCGCTGCTTTTAATAGTTACCATTCTTTATATCGAAACCAAAATTTAGATAAATTTCCAAAACCTCCAGGGTTTCTGGCCAATGGAGAAACGTCTTTCTTGTGGGGTGGAGAACTTCGAAGTAACACTTTATGAACTACAAGAAGCGGGATACACCCCAGAAAGGCAGCCTGTTCCACAATTGTCGGTTCACAGTGAGTGTGAATGAAACCTCGCAAAGGCCGGGAAGCACAGGACGAGCACAGCGTTTGACGGCTCCAAGAGCCCGGCCCGCCTCTGGAGGGCGCCGAGGTGCGACGCTCCTGCGTTTCGGGGCGCACACGGCTCGGTTCTCTAGCCCGCCCCGGCTCGCCTCAGATCCCTACAAGCTCTGGGAAAAGTGGGAAGACGGAAGGGTGAGACGAGCACGCCCCCTTTCTCTCTCGGACCCAGGAGCAGGAGTTCCTGGGAGGAGCTAGGGAGAAGCTTGCCCAGCCACGCTCGGTGTCCTCTCCCACCTGCCCCTTCGGCTAGCCTCGGCCCCGCCTCGGCCCTCACTTCCCAGACCAGTGAAATGTGAAAGCCAGGCTTAGTGTCTCTTTACCTGCTCCCAGATGCCGCAAGCGCTGCCGTCAGTCACTGACTTCTGGGCCGCTTATCTCCCCCACCCCCACTCCAATCCCTGCCCCAGCCTTCACTACGCACCCAGTCTAGGCCCCTCCAGGGAGAGCTGTCTCCCACTTGTTCCCAGGTAGGGTTGTGTGTGTGTGTGTGGCAGGAGGGGGAGAAGGGGAAAAGGGAGAGAAAGGAGGAGGTAGAGGTATGAAGGTGCTGGAATCAATCTCTGCCTCCCGGAAGTTGATTTCCCTTCAAGGCCCGCCCTTGAACCCATCATTCACTGCACCAATGTATGTCACATGACGTGTTTAAGCTCCACCCTTCATACACAGATTCCTAGGTGCTCCCTCTTCCCCCTCTTTTCTCCCCTTTCCCTACTCTCTTTCTTCCTTTCTATCTTCAGCCCCCATCTTCATATCATCTTGATCTATAGGCCTTGATCTTCCTCCTCCTTGGCCTAGATGCCCACTTTTCCCAAGATCCCTTTCAGATGTGCAACCTGTTAGGCCTTATTAGTCTAGGCTATTCCTGGCTGTAGGAAATCCCAGCCAGAGAAACCCAAAACCGTGTTTTATTTAATACTCACAATGTTGGAGTGCCATATGATGCCAATAGGTTCAGGCCTAAAACCGTTCCTTCCCTGCTTTCCAGGCCTGTTTTTGTTTTTTGTTTTTTTTTGGGGGGGGGGAGAGTAGGGATAGGGGGTATTCCTCAATATATCTTTGAATAATCACCTTCCTTCATTGACTACTATATTATCTCTTAGCTCCTTTCATTTTTCTTCCCTGGCTTCCTTTCTTTCAAACTAAGTAACTGTATTTTGACCCTCTTTATTTCAGACCACATAAAATTCTCCCATACCACCCAGTGAGAGGCATTTAGAGTTGCTGCATCATTTTCTGACTGTTTCCTGAAGCAGCTCAGATTTAAGTAGCTATGAAATCCGGGGCAAATCACTTAAATCTGTTTGCCTCAGTTTCCTCATCTGTAAAATGGGGATAATAATAATATCCATCTGCACTACATAGTCATTGGCACATAATAGGCACTTTATCAATGTTTATTCCCTTCCCCTTTTACTACCTTCCTTTAATTTCTCCTCAACCTTCAATATTCACACCATCCAGATATATTATCCTCTTCAAATTAAAGTGGCTCTTCTGCATTGATTCCCAGGTAATTCTCATTGCTTTCTCAAGAAGTTCAATACCTGCACTTATACTTGAGGATTTCACTGCATATGTTTATGCCCCCTCAAACAGTCTTGCTTCACAGTTTTTCAACCTGACTTCCTGAGGTCCAAACCTTTATTCTTGACTCTTCAGTCTTTTGTCGTGCCAACATACATCCCTAGATTACTCCCATTATCATTTTGTCCTCGTACTTCTTTGGAATTTTTCTGCCTGGATCCAATGCAAATTTACATTATCCAAATGTAATAATAAATAAATCCTTTGTTACACACATACCAGACAAAAAGTTGAACAGTGTGCCAGTCAATGTACTAGAGTGGGTATACATGAATGAATGTATAATGAAATATTATGAATGAATGAAATAATCCCTATTCACAAGAAAATTGCTTAATGAGAAAGAAGAGAGAGAGAGAGAGAGAGAGAGTGCGTGTGTGTGTGTTTATATAAGCATAGGTCATGGATAGCAAGGTTTTATATGATCTGAAATCTAGCCAATCTCTGTAGAAATGGCCAGTTTAGCCGGGGGGAAAGGAGCAGATAGGCCCAACAAACAGAGCCAAAGTTCAGTGTTCTTTCCTCAAGTCTATGAGAAGGGTGCAGGTTAGAATTATATCCATTTGACACCCTCCTTAAATGTTGGTAATCGTAGAAGCAATAAATTCAGAACAAAAGCTGCTTCCCTATTTTCTCTTAAAAAGGCAAATAGCTTTAGCTTCCATTTACCAATTTAGCTCCATCCCATCAAACATTGGTTATATAAGAGCCCATCAAAAATAGCGAAAAATGAAATGTATCCATTTTCTCATGCAAAACAGCAAACAGAAAGATGTGGTGTATATTGGAAGAAATAAAACAATACACAAAATTAACTAGCTTTTCAGCTGAGAACAAGAATTCGGCTCAAACCATGAGAAAAAGAACAATCGCATCCAAAAGAGGTCCATTTTCAACAATCTCTAGAATTTCAAGCTTGTGGTACAAGCTTTGTAAGGGTCAATGTTGAAGAATTGCCCATACATATGTTTTGCAAATAAAAAGCTTTAATTAAAAAAAAAATAATTGATCATCATATAGACTTGTTGCCGTGTATAATGATCTCCTGGTTCTGCTCATTTCACTTAGCATCACTTCATGCAAGTCTTTCCAGTTATATCACTTCATACCTTGTATGAACCACTTTATCTGAACCAAAGAGTGAAGTAAAATGGAGTGATGTCAGGTTGTGAATGGTTTTAAAAGCTAATTAGATTAGCTTTTATTTGATTTGGAATTAATTGAGTTGTGGATTGACATTGTCAGACGTACATTTTAGGAAAAGCAATTTGGCACTTGTTTGGAGGTTGGATTGGAAAGGAGAAATACTCACTTCATGGAGACCAATTTTAAGAATGGTAATAATTTAGCTATCAGGTGAGGCCCTGAACTAGAGTAGTAGCCATGTTAGTAAAGGAAAGAACAGAATCAAGAGATATTGGGGAAGTAGAAAATAACATTTGGTAACCATTTTTTGTGTGGAATAAGTAAGAATAACAAGGCAAGGATAAATTTTTGTTTTAAATCTGGGTTATTGAAAGTAATGATGCCCTGAAAAGAGATAGATAAGGCCAGAAGTAGGGATAGTAATGGAGGAGAAAGATAAAGAATGCATTGTGGACATGATGAAAAATGTCCTATAGGGTATCCATTTTGAATTATAGGTGATGTCAATAAATAGCAAAAGAAATTGAGAAAGAATGGTCCAAAATAAGAAACCAAGTTAGAAAAATATGAAAGCCTAAAAAAGAGGTAGTTTCAAAACAAAAGTGGTCAACAAAATTAAATGCTGCAAACATTAGAAAGGATGGGGTGGAGCCAAGATGGTGGAGTGCAGACACGACTCTGTGACCTCCTCTCTCAAACCAACAGTAGATTAAGCCTCTGAACTGGTTCTGGAGTGAAAGGCCCCCAAATATTTGTAGTACAACACATTTCCAGTATAAATTACCTTAGAAGAACTCCGGAGCAGGTCTGTTTCAGACAGGCAGGGGATCAGGCAGTTTGCTGTGCTCAGGCAGCAGCGCACAGCCAGGGCAGGAGACCGGGGCTGGGACGGAGTGTGGTGGATTCTAAGCACCTGGGAAGTCCCTGAGAGACGCTTGGGCCACTTTGCTCTGGTTGTGGGCAGGTGTTTTGGCAGATCTGCCTTTGGTAAAAGGTGGATTGAGAACAACTGAGAATGCAGACCTAGCCGGACCAGCCCCTCACTGGAAGTCAACTACCTGAATTGCCCCAGGGAAAATTGAAGCAGCTGAAAAAATAGAAGAAAATATGAAATATCTCCTAGGAAAAACAACTGACTTGGAAAACAGATCTAGGAGAGACAATCTAAGGATTATTGGACTCCCTGAAAGCCATGATGAAAAAAAGAACCTAGATGCTATCTTCCAGGAAATCATGAAAGAAAACTGCCCTCATGTTTTACAATCAGAAGGCAAAATAGCCATAAAAGAATTTACCGATCCCCTCCTGAAAGGGATCCCAAAACTAAAACCCCAAGGAATATCGTGGCTAAATTTCAGGACTACCGTACCAAGGAAAAGATATTGCAAGGAGGTAGAAAGAAACAACTCAAATACCGAGGAACTGTAATTAGAATCACACAAGATCTGTCAGCTTCTACTTTGAAGGATCGAAGGGCCTGGAATCAGATATTCTGAAAGGCAAAGGAACTTGGACTACAGCCAAGAATAAGTTATCCAACTAGAATAAGCATTATCTTCCAGGGAAGAAGATGGTCATTCAATGATATAGGAGAATTTCACCTGTTTCTAATGAAAAGACCAGATCTGAACAAAAAATTTGACCTCCAAATACAGAACTCAAGAGAAGCATAACAAGGTAAAAAGGAAAGAACTCTTGAGAACTATATTTCTACTATGGGTATACTTAAAGAATGGGGGTATAATTTGATTTTACTTTGATAATAATGGAAAAGAAATTAGAGGTAGAAGGGCTATCATACTGGGAAAAGAAGGGAAAGGGGGGTAAGATAAAGTTAAAAAAAAGGTAAAAATAGGGTAAAAGCTCATGAAGAGGCAAAGAAAATCTAATATAATTGAGGGAAAGAAAGGAGGGTGATGAGCATTGTGTGAATCTTACTCTCATCAGATTGTCCTCTAAAAGAGGTTTCACAGAAAAAATTGGCCCTCCTTATAAGGAAGTAGGAGGGAAAGGAGAAAAAGAAAAGGATAGACTAATAGAAGGGAAAATAGAAGAATTAGGGGGAAGGTGTAAAAGAGAAGGAGGGGCTCTAAAGGGGGGAGGACTCAGAGGGAGGTGGTCATCAAAAACAAAATATTGGGGAGGAAGGAAGGGAGAAAGGAAAGAGAAGAGAAAAACATAACTTTGGATAAATAAGATGGCAGAACTACAGATTTAGTTATTTTAACTGTGAATGTGAATGGGATGAATTCTCCCATAAAACGGAAGCAGATTGCACACTGGATTAAAAGCCAGAATCCTACAACATGTTGTTTACAAGAAACATATCTAAAACATAGAGTTACATGCAGAGTGAAGGTAAAGGGCTGGAGCAGAATCTATTATGCTTCAGGTAAACAAAAAAAAAGCAGGGGTAGCAATCCTTATCTCAGATCAAATAAAAGCAAAGTTAGATCTAATTAAAAGAGATAAGGAAGGAAATTATATTTTACTAAAGGGTACTACCATAGATAATGAAGCGGTATCAATACTAAACATATATGCACCAAGTGGTATAGCTTCCAAATTCCTAGAGGAGAAATTTTTTAGAGAAATGCAAGAAGAAATAGACAGCAAAACTATACTAGTAGGGGATCTCAAACTTGCTCTCTCAGAATTAGATAAATCAAATCACAAAATAAGAAAGAAGTTAGGGAGGTAAACAAAATGTTAGAGAAAAAAAAGATTGGAAAGGATGAGAATTGAAAAAAGGACACTAGATCTGACTAATAAGATATTGATAACTTTAGACAAAAATGTTGGAGTTGAGGGATGAGATCATATGTCATCTTGGAAAGGATTGAGAAGTTACAGGAAAGGATTTGAAAATGATGAATTTAGGCAATTTTTGTTAGGAAGTGCTGTGAGCAGGATAGTAAGTTGAGGGAAAAGAAAGGTCTAATGAAGGTTGATTTTTTTTCCAGGATGAGAAAAAATTGAACAAAGAAGCTAAAAAAAAAGTAATTAAGAGACTACTAAGACAAACTAAAATAAACCAGTGACATAAAAATCCAAAGTGATTAATAACATTAAATAGTGCAAAGTTTGAGAAGAAAGCAATAGATTATTAGAATATGAGAAAGATTAGAAAAAGGGGGATCATTGTGAGAGTAATGAAGATCAAGCCTGACTCAGGCTGGCCTGATGTTCAGGATTAGAAGTGAAATGAAATGAAAAACTTACTGGTCATTTAACAATTTATAAAAGAAGATTTATTTAGCTATATAAAGGAAAGGATATTCAACAAAGATAAAGCATGGATTAAGTTGAATCACTGCCTCTGTTTTGGTCATGATGTTTCAATGGTTATTGAAAAAAAAACATTTATGGACTTTGTTAGGATGCTTTCCAAATGGTTTATGGTCCATTTTATAATTCTTAAGGTGTATATTAAGACTGCTACTGCACAGATTTTAATTGCTTCATATGATGACAATACTACCTAAACTAATATATTTATTTAGTGCTATACCAATCAAACTCCCAAGAAATTATTTTACTGACCTAGAAAAAAATAACAACAAAATTCATCTGGAAATACAAAAGGTCAAGAATTTCAAGGGAATTCATGAAAAAAAAAAGCAAATGAGGATGTCCTAGCTGTACCAGATCTAAAATTATATTATAAAGCAGTGGTATTCAAAACCATTTGGTACTGGCTAAGAAACAGAGTAGTGAATCAGTGAACTAGATTAGGTTCATAGGACAAAATACTCAATGACAATAGTAATCTAGTGTTTGATAAACCCAAAGACCCCAGCTTTTGGGATAAAAACTCACTATTTGACAAAAACTGCTGGGAAAATTGGAAACTAGGATGGAAAAAACTAGGCATTGACCCACACCTAACACCATATACCAAGATAAGGTCAAAATGGATTCATGATCTAGACATAAAGAATGATATCATAAACAAATTAGAATATTGTAGGATCGTTTACCTCTCAGACCTGTGGAGGGGGAAGGAATTTGTGACCAAAGAAGAACTAGAGACCATCATTAATCACAAAATAGATAATTTTGACTATATCAAGTTAAAAAGTTTTTGTACAAACAAAATGAATGCAGACAAGATTTGAAGGGAAGCAATAAAGAGGGAAAACATTTGTACATTCAAAGATTCTGATAAAGTCCTCATTTCTAAAATATATAGAGAATTGACTCAAATATATAAGAATTCAAGCCATTCTCCATGGATCCGTTCACAGTTCCACCAACAGTTTATCAGGGTCCCAGTTTTCCCACATGCCCTCCAACATTTATCATTATCTTCTCCTGTCATCTTAGCCAATCTGACAGGTGTGTAGTGGTATCTCAGAGTTGTCTTAAT
>JAJPUD010005495.1:56057-88337 GCA_023553655.1 Myrmecobius fasciatus | reverse complement strand
CATGATAGATTTAGCTCTTTTCAGAAATTCAGTGATCTAAGGCAATGCCAATAAACATTGTATGTAAAAATGCCATCCACATCCAGAGAAAAAACCCTAGAAACTGAATGTGGATTGAAGCATACTATTTTTGCTTTCTTTTTTCTTTTATTTTTTCTTTCTCATGATTTTCCCTGATTTATATGGAAATATAATTTCAAGATGAATGTACACATCTAATCTATATGCTTGCAAGTATGGAAGAAAGCAGGGGAAAATTTGGAACTCAAAATATTACAAAAATGAATATTAAAACCATCTTTACATGTAATTGGAAATATAATGTATTATTAAAATAATTTTAATTATTAAAAATAGAAGTTTTTCTAATATTGAATGAATCCTATATTCCTGGTACAAATCCCACTTGCTGATAGTGAAAAATTACAGAATAATATTTCTGTAATTGCCTAGCTAGCATTTTGTTCAAAAATTTTGCATCAATACTCATTAGAGAAATTGCTCTATAATTTTCTGTTTGATTTCTTCCTGGCTTAGGTATCATCACCATGTTCATATCATTAAAGGAGTTTGGTAGAACTTCTTGTTTGCCTATTTTCCCAAATATTTTATATAATATTGAAATAACTATTATTTAAATGCTTGGTAGAACACAGTGATGAACCCTCTGGCCCTGCATATTTTTTCTTAGAGAGTTTGTTAAAGGCTTATTCAATTTTTTTCCCTCTAAGATTGGGTTATTTAGACATTCTGTTTCCTGATCTGGTAATCCAGGTAATTTATATTTTCATAAATTTTCAATGATTCCATTCAGATTGTCAGATTTATTGACATATAATTGGGAAAACTCTTTCCATTGATTGATTTAATTTCTTCTTCAATGGTGATGATTTACCCTGTTTCATTAATGATACTGGATATTTGGTTTTCTTCTTGTTTTATTTTTTTAATCAAATAAACCAATGACTTCTCTGTCTTGTTGCTTTGTTTTGTTTTGTTTTGTTTTTCAAAACACCAGCTCCCAGATTTATTTATTAGCTTAAAAATTTTGTTTTTTATTTCAATCTTTTTAATTTCATCTTTGAGTTTCAGGATTTTCAAATTGGTATTCAACTGAGGATTTTTTATTGTTCTTTTTCAAGTTTTTGTTTTAATTGAATACCCATTTATTGATCTGTTCTTTTCCCATTTTGTTGATGTAACAGTTTAGAGAAATAAAATTTCCCCTAAGTACTGCTTTATCTGTATCCCATAAATTTTGGTATGTTGTCTTATTGTTGCTATAACCTTAAATGAAATTATTGATTATTTCTATGATTTGTTTTTGACTCATTTATTCTTTAGAATTAGATTATTTAGTTCCCAATTAATTTGTAATCTCTCTTTCCACTTCCTTTTGTTGAATGTAATATTTATTGCTTTATGATGTGAAAAGAACACAATGTTTCTGCCTTTTTATATTTGATTTTGAGATTTTTATGCCCTGATACATGATGAATTTTTTATAGGTGCTATATGCTGCTGAGAAAAGGTATATTCCTTTCTTTTCCCATTCATTTTTTCTCTAAATTTTCTAATATTCTATTTACCTCCTTAATTTCTTTTTGGTTTGACTATTTTGACTTGTGAGAGGGGACAATTAAGATCCTTTTTTATTATAATTTTGCTGTTTATTAATTCCTGTAATTCACTTAACTTCTCTAACAATTTCAATGTGGTAATCACCTTGCTAATATTGTGTTTAAAAAACTTTTTTTTTCAAATTATGTTTATTTTATTAAAATCAAAGCACCACAGTATACCAAAAACAAAATATTCCATACATAAAAGACTACTATATCAGATGTCCATCACAATAAAGTAAGTGATTGCCCAATGAAAAAAATGTAATCTGATTAGCGAGCATTACTGAGGTACAAGATCTATCAGTATGTGAATTATGGTCCATTAATTTCACACCCAATGTTATAAAGATGAAAACTAGGTGCAATCATATTTTAAAAAGACATTAAATATAATTTTTACAATGTTTTAAAATATTTACATTGATATTTTAAAAGAGTTAGATTTTTCCCTTTTTATTATTATTAAAGCTTTTTATTTTCAAAATGTATGCAAAGATAATTTTCAACATTCACCCTTGTAAAAACTTGTGTTCCAAATCTTTTCCCTCCCTTTCCCCCATCCACTCCCCTAGATGTCAAGTAATCCAATTATGTTAAACATGTGCAATTCTTCTGTATATATTTCCACAATTATCATGCTGTACAAGAAAAATCAGATCAAAAAAGAAAAAAAAAAACAAAATGGAAGCAAACAACAAAAAGAGTGAAAATACTATGTTGTGATCCATACTCATTTCCCACAGTCCTCTCTCTAGGTGCAGATGGCTCTCAATTTCACAAGACCATTGGAACAGACCTGAATCATCTCATTATTCAAACAAGCCACATCCATCAGAATTGATCATCATATAATCTTTCTGTTGCCATGTATAAAGCTCTCCTGGTTCTGCTCACTTCACTTAGCATCAATTCATGCAATTCTCCTCAGACCTCTCATAGTTTCCAGCTGGACTTAGAGAAGGTTGTAAGTATCCTTGGTCAAGTTGATCCTGTACTGTATCTACTAAGGCCTGAATTTTTTCATTGGAACTCCCCTGTATTTGCTATAAAAAAGAAATCTGGAAAATCAAGGATGTTGACTGATTTGAGAAAAGTGAATGAATAGCTGTAAACTATGAGAACTCTTCAGCCTAAACTTCCATCTCCTACTCAGTTGCCTAAGGAATGGCTTCTTTGGGTTATAGACATTAAGGGTTGTTTCTATTCTATCCCTTTGGATAAGGAGGATATGAAAAGATTTGCCTTTTCAGTGCCCAGCATTAATTTAGCTGAGCCTTATAAAAGATTTGAATGGACAGTTTTGCCACAGGGAATGAAAAATAGCCCTACAATGTGTCAAAGGTATGTAGTTGCTGCTCTTATTCCAGTAAGAAAAGCATTTACAAAAACTTTAAGAACAGAGAAGCTGAATACCTTAAATGACTTTCAGAAATTGATAGGAGATATCCAGTGGATTAGGCTTAACTCCTGTCAGTTACAACCATTATGATATTTTAAGGGGAGACATTGCTTTAGACTCATCCCGCCAGCTTACAAAAGAAGCTTTGAGAGAGGTTGAACTGGCTTTATCCAATGTGGTTCAAAGTTACTAAAAAAAAACCTTGGAAATGTCAGGTTTTGCTACAAAAGAGGCAGCTACAGCAGTCCTTCATCAAGGAGACAATGTGACGAGTGGGTGACCCTCCAAGCACAATCAGACCAAAGCCTTATTCCTTACCCGGTCCTTTTGGCTCGAGTCTTATTAAAGGCCATTAAGCGAATAATACAATTTTCTGGGATAAGACCTGACAAGAGATACAATTTTTATACCAATGCACAAATTAATGCTATGAAACCATCCCAGAGTGTCAAATTTTATTAGCTACAGCTCTAAATTTTACACACAAGTCTCCCTTAAAGATAACCTGGCTATTACATAATTGGCAATATATTTTTGAAGAAAAGGTTTCTAAGGTTCCTCTTACAGGACTGACCATCTTTACAGATATGTCCAAACATAACTTTTGTGCTGTATACTCTGATGACAACTATAAAAAGAATGGTCAGAACTTCCTTTCAGTCCACTCAGCAGAATGAATTTTATGCAATTATGCTAACTCTTACTTATTATCCAGGAGATGTAAATATATCTGCTTCAGCCTATTCAGTAGGACAAAGAATTGCCACAGCCCAAATAAAATTTGTAGCTTCTAATATATAACAGCTCTTTAAGGAACTTCAAGAGCAAGTGAGAAGATGTCCAGGTAAATATTATATCTCACATATAATTCCATAAAGTCCATTCTCATAGTGGACTTCCAGGTTCTCTTTTTTAATGAAAATTCAAAGGCAGATTGCCTTCTCACCTTGTTAGCCAATACTCCTTTATTTCAGGCAGCCTAAGAATCTCATTCTAAATATCATCAGGCTGCACAAACTTTATATCTGCAATTTGGGATAACAAAAGAGGAAGCTAGGAGCATAGTAAAAGCCTGTACAGCTTGCCTTCCTTTCCACACTTCTATGCTCCCTCCAGGGAAAAACCCCTATGGTTTGAGACCCAATGAAATTTGGCAAATGGATGTAACCCATTATAAATCTTTTGGTTGTCTGTCTTTTATACATGTCATAGTAGACACCTTTTCAGGATTTACCTGCAAAAGTAAATACCAGCAGCAGAAGAGACAGCCCAAGTAGTCACTGAATTCCGTATACAAGCTTTTGCAATTATGGGTGTGCCACAAGCAATAAAAACAGATAATAAACCTGCATATACTTCTAAACATTTTGCACACTTTTGTGCACCGTATCAGATTTTACACACCACTGGCATATCTTTTAATCCTCAAGAGCAGGCAATAGTAGAAAGGAGAAACAGAAACATCAAGACACTCCTTCAAAAACAAAAGAAAGGGAGAGCCACAGGTAGCCCTAGAAAACTTCTAAACTTTATACTATTAATTTTTTTTTATTTTTGATGAAGATGCACTGGCTACAGGAGACAGGTTTCATAACCCGCCAGAAAAGCAGTGTCCAGTGTGAGAGCAGCTTCAATATTGTTAGATAATCTCCAGGTGATGTGGAGAGACCCAGAAAGTAATGAATGGAAAGGACCAGACAGACTAATCACTTGGAGCAGAGAGTTTGTGTGTATCTCTACAGATGGAGAAGGAATTAGATGGGTGCCAACGAGCCATATCCACCTTGTCCATCAGAGAGAGACAGAAAAGGAGAAGATCCTCAAAACGAAGAAGACCCAAGAAACATTGGATAGTTCCATCTCTGACTATGTCTGCCACTGAAAGAGCATGGCAGTTAGCCCTATGTGTATGGCAATTGACTCATGAACATCAAAAAAATTTTTTATGACACTGATATAGGACTTCAAAACCTGTAGGAATCATTGGATTCCCTGACACATGAAGTGATGGACAATAGATTGGTTGTGGACTATCTTTTGGTAGCTGAAGGAAATGTATGTGTGATTGTTATTTATATACCCTACTTCTAGGACTCATGGAAATCTTTTATAATATCTTGTTGATTCATATTGTTATATGACTACTTGTCTGTGTGATTCCTCTCATGTTGATTCATATTGTTTGTTGTATCACTACTAGCCTGTGTTATATTATTACTTGCTTGTGTGATGCCTCCCATGCTGATGGATTTATGTATACTTGTTTCAACAAAAATAAAAGAAAACAGGAGATGTTGAGGGCCACAGATAATGGGGGAACTCTAGGTGAGGTATAAGATCCTTCAGCCCAGAAGGAACCTGCTGACAATGTCTAGTTTGGCTCTCATCTCCCCTTGGGGTGTCTCACCCTTCCTGAAAAGTTGGGGTGGGAGGGAAGGGGAGCATGACCATTTGTGTTCTACTTGAAGCAAGGGATACTTGCAGTAAAGAGAGGCATTTACATAGCAATAGCAAACTGCTTATAGTCAGCACTTGGTGCTTGGTGGTGTAATATTACTATAGTAGGTACATGCTCAGTGTGCTGTAGTGATGTAATTGTACTAAGTTATTTAAGGGCTAAGAGGACTTGAAATAAATAGACTCCATCTTTGACCATCCATGTGGATCCCTGCCTCATCACTCCTCCACCAAGACCAAGGACTCGGGATTGGTCCCGAAATCCTCTAGAGAGCTAGTCTTGGCCAGTATATTTTGGCACTCTAACATGGGGGCTCTAGAAAGCATAGTACATTTTGGCACCCCAACTTGGGGGCTCTAAAAAGCACATTACAAAGGATATAGATAGCAAAGCTATACTACTGAAGGATCTCAACTTTCCTCTCTCAGAACTACAAAAATATAGACAAAATGAGAGGTTAAGGAGGTGGATAAACAAAATGAGAAGTTAAGGAGGTGGATAGAATTTTGGAAAATTTATATATGCTAGAACTCAGGAGAACATTAAATGGAAAAAGGAATATATCTTTTTTCTCAATAGTAGATTGCACATACACAAAAATGAGCCATGTCTCAGCACATAAAAGCCTTACACTCAAATGCACAAATATTAACTGTCTTTTTTAGATCGTAATACAGCTAAAATTATATTCAATAAAGAGCAATGGAAACATAAATTAAAAATTAAATGAATGCTAAATTTTCTAATCCTAAAGAATGAGGAGATCAAAGTACAAATGTCAGGAAAATTGATGGGAAAATTGGAAAATAGTATAGAAGAAACTAGGCCTTGATCATTTGATCAAGGGTTCATGATTTAAACATAAAGGGTGATACTATAAGCAAATTAGGAGAATAAGGGATAGTTTATCTCTCATCTGTAGAGAAGGAAGGAATTTATGGCCAAAGAACTAGAGAACATTTTGAAATGCAAAATGGATAATTTTAATTTTATTAAATTAAAAAGGTTTTGTACAAACAAAACCAATGTAACCAAGGTTAGAAGGGAAGTAGAAAATTGGGAGGGAAATTTTACATCCAAGGTTTCTGATAAAGGCCTCATTTATAAAATACAGAGAGAATTGGCTCAAATAAGAATAAAACCTATTCCACAATTTATAAATGGTCAAAGGATATGAGCAGACAATTTTCAGATAAAGAGAAATGAAGCCATTTCTAGTCATATGAAAAAATGCTATAAATCCCTTGATTAGAGAAATGCAAATTTGTAGCATCCCTTTTTGTAGTGGCAAGGAATTGGAAAATAAGTGGATGCTCAAAAGTTGTGGTATGGCTGAATAAATTATGGTGTATGAATGTAATAGAATATTATTGTTCTATAAGAAATGAATAGTAGGATGATTTCAGAAAGACCTGAAGAGACTTATATGAACTGATGCTAAGTGAAGTGAGTAAAACCAAGAGAACACTGTATATAGCAACAAGATTATATTATGATCAACTGTGATGCACTTGACTTTTTTCAACAATGAGTTCATTCGGGGCAATGGAGAGAGCTACCAACATCCAGAGAGAGGACCATGGGGAATGAATGTGGATCACAACAGTATTTTCACCTTCTTTGTTGTCATTTGCTTGCTTTTTTTCTTTTCTTTTTTTTTTTTTGATCTGATTTTTCCTGTACAGCATGATAAATGTGGAAATGTGTTTAGAAGAATTGCACATGTTTAATCTATATTGGATTACTTGCTGTCTAGGGGAGGGGAAGAGGTGGGAATGGAGGGAGAAAAATTTGGCACACCAAGATTTTGCAAGGGTGAATGTTGAAAACTATTTTTGCATGTATTTTGAAAAAATAAAGCTATTTTTATTAAAAACAAATGAAAAAATCAATGGAATAGATAAGGCAGATAATATGCCTTAGTAAATGACTAAAGTGTTTGATAAATCCAAACACCCAAGTTGTGAGTAGAAAAACTTGCTATTTGAAAAATACTGCTGTGAAAACTAGAAAATAGATTGACAGAGACTAGATATAGACTTAAATCTTATACCACATATTAAGACAAGGTCCAAATAAGTACATGATTTAGCCATAAAGGATGATACCATAAACAAATTAGTAGAAGAAGGAATAGATTACCTGTCAGATCTATGGAGAAAAACTATGACCATTGAAGAGGTAGAGACAATTTTGAGATGTCAAATGTATAATTTTGATTTTATAATTTAAAAAGGTTTTGAGGGCAGCTAGGTAGTGCAGTGAATAGAGCACCAGCCCTGAAGTTAAGAGGACCTGAGTTCAAATGTGAGCTCAGACACTTAAGCAACAGTAGCAACAGCAGCAATAGCAACAACGTTTTGCACATACCAAACCAGTGTATTTTTACTGAAAGAGTCTTTCATATAGGTCTCATTTCTCTAATACATAGGAAAGAAACTGAGTTAAATTTATAAGAATACAAGTCATTCCTCAGTTGATAAATGATCAAAGGACATGAACTGAGAGTTTTCAGATGAAAAAATCAGTTATCTATAAGCATAGGAAGAAAATTTTTAAATCACCATTGACTGAGAAATGTAAATTAAAACAACCCTGAGCTATCACTTCATACCTAAAAAGTTTTACTAATATAAGAGAAAAGGAAAATGATAAATATTAAAGGGGATGTGGGAAATTTGAGACACTAATGCACTGTTGGTAACATTGTGAAATGATCTAACAATTCTGGAGAGCAATTTGGAACTAATGCTTATAGCTTGATAAAAATGTCTGTACCCTTTGAACTAGCAATACCAATATTAGGTCTATGTCCCAAAGAGATTTTTTAAAAGGGGAATGGAAATATTTGCATAAAAATAATTATAACTTCTTTTTCTGTTTACAAAGAATTGGAGATTGAGGACATACATATCAATTAAGGAATGACTAAGCAAGTTGTGTATAATTGTGAAGGAATACTATCGTGGTATAAGAAATGAACTGGATGCTTTTTAAAAAGTTGGATAAACTTACATGAACTATTGAAAAGTGAGTGAGCAGAACCCAGAGAATATTGTACATAATTGCTATATAAAATAAACATAAAACACAGTAATGTTGTATGATGATACATTGTGAATTATTTAGGCATTCTCAGCAACTTAATGATCCAAGACATTTTGAATGACTACTACTGAATGAAAATGCTACTCACCTCCAAATAAAGGATTGATGGAATCTGAAGGTCAAATCAAACTATGTTTCGTTTTTTGGTGGGGCTCTTTTTTCTATTTTCTTTTGCAACATGACTAATAAGGAAATTTATTTTGCATCATGTGTAATCTACATTAAATTGTCTACTGTCTCCAGGAGGTTGAAGAGATGGTGTGAAATAATTTGGAAAAAAAATTTTTTTAATTAATATTAAATATTACATATGTCAATTGAGAAAAAATAAAATATTCAAAAAGAAAGACAGTCCTCTTTGGCATGAGAAAAATTGTTGATCAGAAGTAACTGAATTGTCCTTAGATAAGGCAACCATAAGTTCTCATGGAATATACAGTTTGGCATCATGATCCCTTTGGGGTGAAAGACCACCCATCTTCTGACTACCCCATGGGGGAAAGTCACTCCCAGGAAAATAGTATCTTGGAAACTAGAAAGAAGATAAACCTGAGGCTCTCTGAACAAATACTCTAGTTTTCATTAAAAAAAAATAAACTCTGTTCTAATTTTTCTTTCTTATAGCTCTAATCTGGGAAGAGTTTCTCCACTGAAACCTCTAAGTCAAAGATGTAAAAAATGTTTTATGATATTGGTAGAAAAACATCATTATACTTTTTTTTTTTTGCTTTTTGCTGAGGCAATTGGGGTTAAGTGACTTGCCCAGGGTCACACAGCTAGGAAGTGTCTGAGACCAGATTTGAACTCAGTTCCTCCTGACTTCAGGGCTGGTGCTCTAACCACTGCACCACCTAGCTGCCCCCATCATTATACTTTTTAAATCTAACTGCATGTGAATAGAGATGGTTTAAATTCAAAATATTGCCCAGGAATGCTGGAGATGGCTGCAAGGAATTTTGGGATTCCCCCATATTTTCAATCCCCCAAGACAAACATGTTTTGGGTTCCCTTGGTGTTTTAGCTTTGTCCAGATTTTATTGTATGTTTGTATTTACTGATATCCATCTCAATTGACTGTGTTTATGTTTTCCTCTTGGAAAAATTGCTTATCTGTGTACATGTGGTTCAAATGCAGGTATCCTTCTTATATCTTATATAATCTAAAACTTCCAGAACCTGCAAAAGATGAAGCTACACTTCTTTTCCAAATGACCTAACAAATTTCTTTTTTGAAAGAAAAAGATAGTATCAGTGAGCTATCAATTTCATTAGCTACTGCTTTTTTCATTTGAAAAATTACCAGAGGTATCAGTCATTATTTTCTCTCCATGGCAAGCAAGGTCTTTAAAGATCAAAAGTTCATTTTGTTCTGTCTTCACTCTTCTCTTATCAGTAATATAGGGAAGCTGTACTTTATATCATTGTCCTTAAGAAATAAATCTAGCCAGAAAACCCCAAGACATCTTAGGAGGATTCAATGATCAAAAAAAGGTTTTTAAGAACATCTATAGGTATGGCTGCGTCATTCTCTTAAAACTTTTTTTTGGATCATTGAAGAGGGAGGGAAGGAGCAAGGGAGAGAGGGAAGAAAAAATAGAGGGAAGGAAGAAGGGAGAAAAGAGAGGAGGAAGTTAAAAAAGGAAGGGGGAAAAGGGAAGAAGGGAGAGAAAAAGGAGAAAAAGCAAAAGGGAGTGAGAAAGGGAGGAAAGGAGAGAAAAAGAAAGGGAGGGAGGAAGGGAGAGAAGGAAAAATGGAGAGAGAATAGTAGGGAGGGAGAGAGGAAAAGAAGGAGGAAAAGAGAATAAGAGGGAAGGAGGGGAAAAGGGAGGGAGGTATGGAGAAAGGGGAGAGATGGAGAGAGGGAGAAAGGGAAGGAGGAAAAGGACACTGGAGGGGAAAAGGGAGAGAGGGGGAAAGGAAGAAAACAAAGAAGGGAAGGAGGAGTGAGTTTCCCAACTGACTAAGCCCCAATTGATCATTGTTTGGATCCAAATTGATTCAGAGTGAATGTAAATAGTAATAATTTCTGTTTTGGAGAAAGGAGAGGTGGGGACTGGGGAAAAGGGAAAGAAAAAAGAGGAAACTTCATTAATGACTGGAATGGGAGTGTGGACAGGATCTTGCCCTCAGCAGCTCTTAGGCCAGACAGCTACTTGTTTCTCTCCAGTGATAGCACTCAGCACACTATTTATGGCTAATGTGAAACAAATACAACTTCTACCACACAATTGAAATAATTTTTCCTATTTAGAGTTTAATTAAGCCTGTAGGAGACCCATATCTAAAATTTTCAGTTGGCAGTCTATTATAATTAAATTAGCTGTTCAACTCTGCTGCCTTTTTAACAGTTAAATTTTTTAATGGAAAATCGTTTAAGTTCTTTCTCATTGTGACAGCATCATTTATAATCTTAATCATTTACATTGTGGACAGGACAGCTTTTATCCTTCAAAGAAGTAGACCCTATGTTTTAGCCTAGTACCATTTATCTTCTCAGTTTTCCCTTCCATGAGGAGGCACTATCATTGTGTTTATATAAATCTCCAAATAATTTTCTTTGATGTTTCAGTCTATACTTTTCATTATTAGCATATACAAATATTTGAAAATATAAGATTGTTAAGGACTTAAAATACAGCATAAGAAAAATCTTGATACTTGTTTACTACTTAGGCTGGTTCACATTTTTGGCAGTTAATTTTTACCTAATGTATTTACTAGTTGAACCACTATTAACTTTGTGCCCAGATGTTTCATTTGGCAAAATGTAATGACCACCTATATTTCAGTAACAATCTTTCATTGATGGGATATACACACTGAATGCACAGAACTTTAATGACATTAGTATATGATGTCATGACCCTTTGCATCATCAAAACCGTAAAAATGTCAATACGAGTTACAACAAATTACTGTAGGCAATTGCCGAGTCTTGAGCTGTTGTAGCAAACACCTGTGTTGGCTTGAAATCTAACAGCTTTTAGAGTTTTGTTACTAGTTATTTGTGGAACAACTTGTGCATGTATGGAAAATGTATATTTTTTTACTTGCTTGAATGATTACCAGATCTTTGAAAGTAATGAAAGCATATTTAATTTTTTAATTTAATTTGTAGAATATATTTTAACAGAAAACTTTAAAATTGGTGTGGTCATTCTTGATAATTATAAATTGACTCTATACTAATATTCTTCTGCAAATTTGAAAAAACTTTAAAATCCCAAACACATTCAGATAAATGCCATTATGATATTGTAGGTATAGAAAATGCTTGAAAAGTACACTTTTCTTAAAGGGAAACAGCCTGTTATTTATTTATTTATTTTGAAATTTTTAACAAAAGCTTTTTATTTTCAAAATACATGAAAGATAGATTTCAACATTCACCCTTACAAAACCTTGTGTTCCATTTTTTTCCCTCCTTTCCTTTCTCCCCTCCCCTAAACAGCAAATAATCCAATATAGGTTGAACATGTACAATTCTTCTAAACATATTTCCACATTTGTCAAGCTGTACAAGAAATATCAGATGGAAAAAGAAAAAAAAAGTGAGAATGAAAAAAAGCAAGCAAACAACAACAAATGTTGTGATCCACATTCAGTCTCCTGGTGCTCCTTCTGGATGTAGATGGCTCTCTTCATTACAAGTGTATTGGAATTGGCCTAAATCACCTCATTGTTGAAAAGAGTCAAGTCCATCAGAATTGATTATAATCTTTTTTGTTGCTATGTACAATGTTCTCTGGGTTCCACTCACTTCACTTAGAATCAGTTCATGTAAGTCTCTCCAAGCTTTTCTGAAAACTTCCTTCTGATCTTTTCCCATGGAACAATAATATTCCATTACATTCATGTACTATAACTTATTCAGTCAACCCTCAACTGATGGGCATCCACTCAGTTTCCAGTTCCTTGCCACTACAGAAAGGGCTGCTACAAACATTTTTGCACATGTGTGCCCTTTTCCTTTTTTTGATGATTTCTTTGGGACAGACCCAGTAAAGATAATGCTGGATCAAAGGGTATGCACAATTTAATAGCCCTTTGGGCATAATTTCAAATTGATCTTTACAATGGTTGGATCAGTTCACAACTCCAATAAAAATGTTATTAGCATCCCAGTTTTCTTCCAATATTTATCATTATCTTTTCCTGTTATCTTACACAATCTGAGAAGGGTTCATTATTATTAATACTGGAAATAATTATCTGACTAATTTTGTACAATAGTTTATACATAATATTTTATAAAGTTAATTTCCTCCTCTCAAGTGTCATGTTTTCTTGAAATAATTGTTCTAGAATATTTAAAATACCAGGATATGTAGTAATAATCATGATGTAATCATTCTTATTGCTTCAAATGATACATTAAAAATTGTTATTAGGAGTATTCACTATTTGACAAAAACTGCTGGGAAAACTGGAAACTAGTGTGGAAGAAATTAGGGCTTGACCCACATCTAACACCACATACCAAGATAAGATCTAAATGGGTTCATGATCTGGATATAAAGAGTGATTTTGTAAACAAGTTAGAGGAACATAATATAGTTTACCTCTCAGACCTGTGGAGATGGAATAAATTTATGTCCAAAGAAGAACTGGAACTTTTAATTGAAAACCAGATAGATAACTTTGACTATATTAAATTAAAAAGTTTTTGTACAAACAAAATCAATGCAGACAAGATTAGGAGGGAAGCAATAAATTGGGAAATCATCTTTACATTTAAGGGTTCTGATAAAGGTCTCATCTCTAAAATATATAGAGAATTGTCTCATATTTATAAAAATTCAAGCCATTCTCCAATCAATAAATGGTCAAAGGATATGAACAGACAATTTTCAGAGGATGAAATTAAAACTATTTATAGTCATATGAAAAGGTGCTCCAAATCACTATTGATCAGAGAAATGCAAATCAAGACAACCCTGAGATACCACTTCACACCTGTCAGATTGGCTAAAATGACAGGAAAAGTTAATGATGAATGTTGGAGGGGTTGTGGGAAGGCTGGGACACTGATGCATTGTTGGTGGAGCTGTGAACGGATACAGCCATTCTGGAGAACAATTTGGAGCTATGCTCAAAAAGTTATCAAACTGTGCATACCCTTTGACCCAGCAGCATTTCTATTGGGCTTATATCCCAAAGAAATCATAAAGGAAGGAAAAGGCCCCACATGTGCAAGAATGTTTGTGGCAGCCCTTTTTGTAGTGGCTAGAAACTGGAAATTGAATAGATGCCCTTCAATTGGAGAATGGCTGAATAAATTATGGTATATGAATGTTATGGAATATTATTGTTCTGTAAGAAATGACCAGCAAGATGATTTCAGAGAGGCCTGGAGAGACTTACATGAACTGATGCTGAGTGAAATGAGCAGAACCAGGAGATCATTATACACAGCAACAACAGTACTATATGACGATCAATTCTGATGGACATGGCTCTCTTCAACAATGAAATGTTTCAAACCACCTCCAATTGTTCACTGAAGAAAGCCATATACACCCAGAGAGAGGGATGCGAAATGTGGACCACAACATAACATTCTCATACTCCTTGATTGATGTTTGCTTACATTGTGTTTCCTTTATCTGATATATCGTTCGTGTAGATAAGATTTTTCTTGCACACCAATGATAAGTTTGGAAATATGTATACATATATTCGATTTGCCAATATTTTAACATAATTAACATGTAGTGGATATCCTGCCATCTAGGGGAGGGGTGGGGAGTTGGGGGGAAAAATTTGTAACGGAAAGCTATGTAAGGGTTATTGTTGAAGAATTACCCACACATATGTTATTCAAATAAAATAAAAATTAAAAAAAATTGTTATTAGGAAAATATATTTTCTATATATAATATTCAAAATATTATCTCCCACTTTGAAAAGAAGAATATCAAAGAAAAAACTGCTCATGTATTTAATTTACCCTTTCTGGGAACACATTTCTAATCTCAGTAAAGAGATTTCATATTTCCTTAAAAGCCTCATTCAAATGATTTACTATTCCTATTAAAATAATGTTTATCTTATCCATTAAAAAATCAAACTATTACTATTATCCCCATCATATTTCATTCTTATATCTTAAGAGAAGGGGTATACTAATAAACAAATTACTCTCTGGTAGGCCTGACCCACTCTTAAATTTAATCTGTATTGTTAACATTTTTTCCATTACTTTCTTAAGTCTAGACAATCAATAAAAGGTATAAAATAAAATAACAACAAGCAAACAATAAATTGAATCCTAATTTATAGTATTTGCTGATTTCTGAGTTGTATATGCCTGTACTTAAATTTCACATTGAAAGTGTCTGAAGTTGATAAAATTTTCAATTAAATCAAAGCTCTTTGATGGACACTACTAAATTACTTTTAATTTAGTCTTTGAATGCCAAATTAATAATAACGTGTAACAGGGTATTTAAGTTAAGAGAAAAAAAATTAGTTATTACTTTTCAGGGCATCAAGGTGGCCCAGTAGATAGAATATCTGGTTTGGTAGTCAGGTAGAGCTGAATTCATATGCCTTCAGACATTTACTAGCAATGTAATCCTGAGAACATTATTCTGCCAAAACAGAACAATAGGAGCAAAACTGCTACAGGCCAATTGCTTCTGAGGAAGTGTGTTTTGCTTACCAAATCTCCATTTCAATTAACAACACTTTTTAACTGATTTGTGCCCAGAAAGTATTGTGCCACATCAGTTTCCCTCAATTGCTCTGTTTCAGTTTTTCTCAATTGTTCTGCCTCGATAGCGCCCCCCCCCACTTCCTGACCATCAGGAATAATTGGGTTAGCATTCCAAAGAGTCATAAAACCTCCAGATGGTCCACTTCAAAATACTCCTTATCATTATGGCCCCAGAGTTACTGTCTTCCAGTTCCTTCCCAAACTTATCACTCTTCCTACATACCCCAAACCTGTCAGAACTGAATTGATAGTCCTTTCCTGGAACTCCAATCTTCCCAGTACCCTACCCTTCCTACTGCCTCATGAGCTCTTTGTTCCCGTGAGCGTTGAGAGCCCTATAAGAATTGTGGGACCAAACTTACTAATTGCTGGACCTACTTGAGATCCAGTTAGCTGGCTCATGTTTGTCAGTCTAAACTCTCAATGGACTGTGTTATTTGAGACAAGATTCCCAGCAGTCCCGATCCATAGCTATGGATTCTAAACTCTCAATTGACATCAATAAAATATTACTAATCTCCAATGTGTGATACTGCCTCAATTTCTCCCGGAGCATTACAAAAAGAATCACAACCAATTCATGTTGTTTTGCCAACCTCTCACAAAAAATAGTAAATGCCAGAATCATTAAGATTTTTTTTTCATTTACTTCCTGAACCTCTAGTCAGAGAAGAAGAAAAATATTCTGACCCTACAATTTAAATAAAGAAGGCCTTTCTTCTCCTTTTAGCCTTCATCTGTGTAATATAATGTAATGTGTGATAAACCTGTGTTTCCTACTGTTTTACAACTCTCATTTGCAACACAAATGGTGAAACACTCAAATCAGAGCATTCATGGTTGATTATTATTGATTATTGATTGATTAAGTGATTGAACACTTAATATCTCCAGCAAATTAAAAATAACAAAACAGAAATTATAAATATAACTTCAAAGAACAGCAAAAAAACTAGAATCAATCTTTCTCCTTCAACAAAGAGGAGGAAGACAGTTACTTTGCCATATACATGAATTCATTTACGAGGGTAAATTAAATACCTTCTTCTCACTCAAATTTCAGGTTAGAAACACAAGGCCTCTTTTTTCTATAGATCATATTAAGTAATTCCAGCCAGAACTTTTCATTTAAGAGAGATACCCAATGTTATACTTTAAAATGTATTTTCATTATTCAATAAACAAAAGTAAGTTCATGATTCATTTTAAAATATCATATGATTTTTAAAAAACCAAGCACTTCAGTATCTTTTCCAGAGATTCAAGAATGGAATACTCAATGGATATGAATATGATTACTCAATGAATGAACTAATTGAAGCATTAGAAACAAAAGTATAAAATCAATGGCAAATTGCATATAAGTATTTTTGCAATTCTGTGAAGTTTCTGATGCTAATGGAATACTCTGAAGATGAATTTGATGGCTTTTTATTTTTTACTTATTTCTACACATGCTGAGATCAGCCTTAAATGTTTAGTACTGGTTGAAAACAGTTCAGTATCTCTAGGGAACTTCAGGAACAGAGCCCAGAGAGAGGCATAGAAGAACGTTCTATGTTCATGATCTTTTTGTTCAATTTTGGTCTGGGGGGAGGCAGTCTATAAAGAAAGCTGGGACTTTGGTTCCTGATATTATATTAAGGATCTCCAAGAACAGAAGTTAGACTTAAATGAAGTGCAAATGCCTTCAGGCTGACTGCAAAATGAACAAACAAGGTCTAGGTCCAACTGGAGTAGAGAGGCAGCCTAGCCTTAGAAACTTTCATTTAGCAGAATATGTAGGAATCTGATGACTGAGTAGGAGACTGAAGGACTTTCCACTGTTGAGAGACACCAAGCTCAACCGTGCTGATCAGACACATTCTAGTCTATGGTTATGGGAAGAAAGAGTGAGCACACACTTGGTGAGTGCATAAGGAAGGGCCAGGAACCAGTCCCTCACTTGCAGGAGAGCAGAATCCCTGTTTTCTAGAGAAGAGAGGAAAGCTGTAGATGTCAGATTTGGGACCTGAGATATCCTTCAGAAAATCAAGTAAGAAAGACTTAAGACTTGGAGCATCATTCCCTGTACCTCAAAACCCCAACTTGGTTATACTAATAACTGCTAAAAACAAAATAAAACAAACAAAAAAAAAAAAACAAATGAAAATGAATAAGGAAAGAAGAAAAAACCTAAACATAGACAGTTACTATGGGATCTGAGTTCATATTCAAAAGAAATTAGTGGATCTTTAAAAAGCCATCCTTTTTCAATGAGAAATATCAAATGATTCCATACACAAGAGTTCTTGAAAAAACTTAAAAAGGACTTTAGAAAAAAAAATTAAGAGCAATCCAGAAAATTAAAAAAATAAAGTCAACCAACTTGAAATAGAGAATCAGAAACTTAAAGAAGAAAATAATTCTTTGAAAACTAGAATTGGGCAAGGGGAAGTCAATGGTATTCTAAGAAATCAAGAAATCATAAACAAAAATTTAAAAAATAGAAGAGAAAGTGAAACATTTCATCAGAAAAATTATTGATTTGGAGAACAGATTGAGTAGAAATAATATGAGAATAGTCAGGCTACCTGAAAATTATGATAAAAAAGAATTGATACAAGAAACTTATTAAAAGTACTTATCAAGAAAGATTGCCCTGAATATCTAGAGCATGAAGGCAAAACAGAAACTGAAAAAAATATCTATCAACCACCACCTCAAAGAGATCTTAGGAAGAAAACAAAAATATCATAGTCAAGTTTCAAAGTTCCCTGGTTAAGGAGAAAATATTGGAACAAAAAGAAAAAAAGCAATTTAAATATCATGGAGCTACAAAAAGGATTACACAAGATGAAGCAACTATATGTTGAAGAACCATAGATTTTTGAATACTATATTTTGTAGAGTAAAAGAGCTGGAATTACAGCCATGGGTAATTTAACCCAGGAAAATTAGGTATAATCCTGAATGAAAAAAAAAAGGGGGGCATCTAACTAACTGACAGACTATCAGGTTTTTAGGGATTTTGTTACTTACCCTTACAACTTAAGGGAAAATTTGACATATACCATCCCGGAGAAATATAAGGTAAATATTAAAGACTAATTATAAGGGACTAAATAAGATCAAATTGTTTACTTTGTACATGTGAAATTATTAGCAGAACTCTTATTATTGAGTATCCTTTTTCGGGTAGTTTAAAAAAGGCTTGGATTGATTTTAGTATGATGAGATGATTCTACAAAAAAAAAACTATAGGGAGAGATAAAAAGGAATAATTATATTATACAAATGAAGCCTAAAAGGGAAAAATTGAAGAAGCTAGTGAGAACCTTATTTTTCTCAGGAATGGGTTAAAGAGGGAAGTGTGTATGTGTATGTGTGTGTGTGTGTGTGTGTGTGCACGTGTGTGTGTGTGTGTGTGTGTGTAAAAGTTTTCTAAATTCAGAAAGAAATAAGAGGGCAAAGGGATGGGAAGAGGATAACAGAGGGGCTTTTAGAGGGACAGATAGTTAAGGAACAGGAAGTCACAGTGTTAGGTAGAAATAAGTAAAGGAGTGAGAAGAGATAGGGTAACTAAGGTGAGAAGAAGAGTGAGGAAAAATTGAAAGGGAGAAAATACAAAAGTAATGATGGCTTAGAATGTGAGTGGGATGAATTTACCCATAAAATTGAAACTGATAGATTAAAAATCTGAATACAACAATATCTTGGTTTCAGGAAATTTCATAAAAATGGGAGGTACAAAAATAAAATAAGAGTAAAAGCAAGGAGAGTAAGGTAAAAATATATAGAAACTACACTACGTATCAACAGTATTATTTAATATTGTTTTAGAACATTTAAAATGCCTAGACAGTATAAAATACCTGAGCATATATCCACCAAAACAGATACAGCAGCTACATGAACATAAACATAAAACACTTTTTATAAAAGTAAATTTAGATCTAAATAAATTTTTTTATTGTTCATGAGTAGGTAAAGCCAATATAATTTTTTAAATGACAAACTTATCTGACTAACCTATTTATTAATAGGTATTCCAATCTATTGTCACCAAATTAAATTACTTTACAAATTTTTATTTACTTTTTTATTAAACCTTTTTATTTTCAAAACATATGCAAAGATAATTTTCAACATTCATCCTTGAAAAACCTTATGTTCCAAAATTATTTCCCTTTCTTTCTTCCCATCCCTTACACTAGATGGCAAGTAATCCAATATATGTTAAACATGTGCAATTCTTATCTATATATATCTATACGTATATGTATATATATATATATCCATAATTATGCTACACAAGAAAAATCAGATTAAAAAGGAAAGAAAATGAGAAAGAAAACAAAATGCAAGCAAACAACAAAAAAGTGAAAATGCTATGCTGTGATCCACATTCAGTTCCCACAGTCCTTTCTCTAGATACAAAGGCTTTCTTCATCACAAGACCATTAGAACTGGCTTGAATCACCTCATGGTCAAAAAGAACCGTGTCCATCAGAATTAATCACTGTAAAATCTTGCTGTTGCTGTATACAGTGTTTTCCTGATTCTATTCATTTCCCTTAGCATCAGTTCATGTAAGTCTCTGAAATCATCTAGGCCTCTCTGAAATCATCCTGCTGATTATTTCTTATAGAACAATAATATTCCATAACATTCATATACCATAATTTATTCAGCCATTCTCCAATTAATGGGCAATTAATGGATATTCAGCTTCCAGTTTCTTGCCATGACAAAGAGGACTGCTACAAACATTTTTGTACATGTGAGTCCTTTTCCCCTTTTTATTTCTCTGAAGGATACAGGCCCAGTAGAGACAGTCTGTGAGAGGAAGCGTCGCAACAAGCCCTATATCAGGAGGTAGATCTTGAGCCCAGTGGGGTGGATCAAGTAAAAGCCAACATCAGAATTCACCATGTACCTTAGTACAGCCAGAGGAATCAGAAGGCTCCAGCTCCAAGGACCACTGTATGCTAGCCCCTGGCAAAGAGGCATCCTCCAGTAGCCAGATCACCTTGTGTTTAACGTAACCCCCAGGAAATGCAGAAACACTTCATCAGCCACATGTCAGATACAATCACTAGGAGCTCAGCTCAGTACCAGGTAAGCTGCAGCTACTGCAGTGACAATCCTTCACTCCCAATTTATTCCATTATTCAGCACTAGACACAAGGGTCTGTAATGGACTGCAGGGCAACATGAGTGTAGCACTACTTAAATAGTTGGGGCCTGAAGCTCAAGGCACAACTGACATGCTGCCTCTTACACCCTGGGAGAAGAGCTCAAATTTAAAAGAAAGGAAAAGGGCAAAAAAAGAGCAAAAAACAAGAAAAGAATCTGACTATGGAAGGGGCACTGTGTCAGGTTTCTTGTACCCAGGACTGTTTATTTAAAATAATATATACAATCAGTTAAATTTGGTAATCTATTTTAACTGACAGGGAAATAGGAGAAAAAAAGATTAAGTAAAAGAGAGGGAGAAAGATTGACAGAAGCAGGGGCAGATCAGGGAAGTGATAGAAGCAAAACATTGGTGAGGAGGGAAAGAGTGAAAAGAAAGAGAGGAAAAGCAGAAGAAAAAATAGAATGAAGTATGCAGTTATAATTATATCTATGAATGCAAATAGGATGGTTATATTTGAACAAGTGTTCTACCTCACTTTTGATTAGAGAAATGCAAATTAAGACAACTCTGAAATGCCATCTCACATCTTATCAGATTGGTTAACATGACAAAAATAGGGAAATGATAAATGTTGGAGAGCATGTGGAAAAATTGGGGCATTAATACAATTTTTGGTGAAGTTATGAACTGATCCAACCATTCTGGAAAGCAATTGGAATCATACTTTAAAGGAACTAAACTGTGCATACTCTTTGATCCAGCAACACCACCAATAGGTCTGTAACCCATAGAGATCATAAAAAGGGGGAAAGGACCTACATGTACAAAAATATTTATAGTAGAAATTGAAGGGATGACCATCAATTGGGGAATGCCTATACAAACTGTGGTATAAGAATGTAATGGAATAATAATGTGCAGTAAGTAATGATGAGCAGGCAGATTTCAGAAAGACTTGGAAATGTTTTTACAAATTGATACAAAGTGAAATGAACAGAACCAAGAATTGTACACAGTAGTAACAACATTGTGTGATGATCAACTATGAATAACTCAGCTTTTCTCAGCAACACAATGATCCAATATAAATATAAAGGTCTCAAGAAGGGAAATGTTCTCCATGATCAGATAAAGAATTGCTGGACTCCTAATGCAGAACAAAGCATAATTATTTCACTTATTTTATTCTTTTTTGTGAGACTTTTGTCCCTTTGATCTGTTTCTTCCTTCACAACTCTAATATGGAAATACATTTTACATGATAGCACATGAATAACCTATGTCAAACTGCCTGCCATTTTAGGAAGAAGAAATGGAACAGAGGTTGGGAGAAAAATTTGGAACTCAAAATCTTGTTAAAAATGATTGCTAAATTTTAATTGTATAAATATATATTGGATTTAATTTATTTTTAACATGCTTAACATATATTGAATTACTTACCATCTAGGGAAAGGGGTGGGGGAAAGAAAGGGGAAAATTTGGAATACAAGGTTTTGCAAGGATCAGTGCTGAAAAATTATCAATGCAGATGTCTTGAAAATAAAAGGCTATAATAAAAAAACTAGGAAAAACTAAAAAATAAACTGTCTGAAATTAACAAAGTGATGGAGAAAATATTAAATATGTAGATTAAACTTAAACATTGTATCTTTAAAAATAACTAAAAATTGTCTTAACTTCTAGCTGTAGAAAAAATAAAATACTATCAAAAAGAAAAAACAAAACTTATTCAATCAATCAACAAGCAACCAACTCGTGTTGACAAATTGAGACCCTAGAGGGAGAACTTCTAGAGTTTTTAAAATATTTAAGGTTTTAAGAAAATAAATTTTTCAATTAAGTGGAAATTAATTTAGAATAGAAAGAAATTTTAGCCAAATATATCAGTTAGAAGACTTCCAGTAGTTTAGTTGAGAGATGAAAAGAGCCAACACGAAGGTGATGTCTATGATAGTGAAGAGGATACATATGTGAGAGATCTATGAAGGTAGAAATGACAAGACTGAACAACACATTGGACTTATGTATCAAAGATGACACTGAGATTGTGATCATGGAGGACTAAGAAGATGATAGTACCCTTGAAAGCAATAGGAGAGTTTGGAAAAGAGAAGGATATATGTGTCTGGGGGGAGGCAAGAATTTTGGTTTGGATATGTTGTCTACAAATCATAAAATTTGAAATATATAAATATATAAAAGACAGTTGATGATATGATACTGGAGCTAAGAAGAAGGATTAGAGTAGAAAAAATAGATATGGAAATTATCTCTATAGATATCATAATTAAACTAACAGGAGTTCAGTAATTAAAAATTGCTTTCCCCTAAAATCTGGGGCTCACTTTCACAAAAATACAAGGAAGGAAGATAGACATGAACTTAAAGAATAATTTATAACACATATAGGGAATCCATGTGGCCAAGGCAGTATCTTCCTTTGCAACCATGGAGCATCAGTGACTTTTCTCTTTTTAAAAACAAAAAACAAAAATCAAAACAAATAAACAAAAAAAAAAATAGGACATCAGTGTTGGAAAAGAACTAGTGACTCCACTATGAAGCTGAATTGGCTCCTTGTAAGGCACAGAATTTTAATTGGTTGGGTCTGGGTTTTTTTTTTTTTATTAACTGAATTGAGCAGAGCCCTCAGCTACTAATCTGGTTCTTCATAGAGTTGAGATGTGGCTAGATTGAGTCATGGGTAGCCAGGTGACACAGTAAATCTGAAGTCAAGAACATTCATCTTCCTGAGTTTGAATCTGGTCTCAGACACTTATTAGCTGTGAGAGCAAATCACTTAATCTTATTTGCCTCAATTTTTCATCTGTAAAATAAACTGGAGAAGGAAATGGCAAACCACTCCAGTATCTTTGCCAAGATCCCAGATGGGATCAACAAAGAGTCAGACATGACTGAAATGATTGAACAAAAAATGAGCCTGGCAGGTCACTCAGCCATTGACAATTATGAGATGAGGTCAAATAGCATCCTTTAACAGTTAATTTCTGAGTGGCTTGATTTCTTTTCTAGACTGGGTTATCATTTTTATATCTTGTTTTGTTCATTTAAGTAGTTCATATTTGTACAGAGTCATTGATTTTGATGAAATATTTGGTTTGCTTTTATGTAATATTGCATAGCAGATTATAATAATATATCTATCATTTAATATCCATTTCTCTGTTCATTGTGAATTCTCATTGTTTTTTTCCTCCCTCCAGAAATTAGATCTTCCCCTGTCTCTTCTCTGTCTCTGTTTCTATCTCTTTTTTTGACTAGTTAAAATTTAATCAGTATTTTCAGTTTTCCAAAAACCAGTTTTTAGTTTTGTTGTTCTTTTAATAATCTTTTCATTTGTCCCTTTATCTATTTTTCTTTTCTTTTTGAAGATTTTTCTTTTTGTGTTTATTTTGACTTTTCTTTGTTTTCTTGTTTTAAAAATTATATGCTAAACTCATTAAGATTCTATTTTGTTGATACAGATTTTTCAGATATATATACATATATATATATAAATAAATGTATATATATATTATTTCCCTTCCTCACCAAAGACATTTCTAGCTATGTTCCCCAAACTTTTATACATTATCTCACTGTTACAATTCTGGTAACATAGTTGTTAATGGTTTCTATGATTTTTTTTGTTTACTGATTCATAAAATCATCATTTAATATACTTTTAAATTTGAATCTTTCACAAATATGATCACTTTATTTATAGTCATTGTTATTTACTGCAATCATTTATAAAGAATATCTGAAATATTTTTGCCCATATATATTTATTTACAATTTTTCTATGCCTTACTACATGCACTATGTGATATTTATATCATTTTATATTCCCATCCAGATTACATGTCCAATATTTTGTCATTTGTTAAATTCCTTATTTTGTTTATCTCTCTATTAGACTTGGTTAGTTCATATAGGATCATCAAAGTTTGTTATTGGTATTGTGTTACCAACAATACCTTTTGTTCTTCAATAGGCTTTTTCCCCCATGAATTTAGATGCTATGCTACTTGATTTATCCATGCTCAACAATATTGTTTCATCATTTATGATACATTTAAGCATATTACAACTTTCTTGTATATCTATTTTAACTTGGATTTCCATTTTTGCCTTCTCTGTGTGATTACAAGTCTTGCTTTTGGGGAACATCTAAGGCAAAGTAATTTTTATTAAAACTTATTTTTTTCATTTTTAGTTGTATTTATTTTTATCTTATTTTATTTTATTTTATTTGCAAAACATATGTATGGGTAATTCTTCAACATTAACCCTTACATAGCTTTCTGTTACAGATTTTTCCCCCCAGCTCCTCACCCCTCCCCTAGATGGCAGGATATCCACTACATGTTAATTATGTTAAAATACTTGGCAAATCGAATATATGTATACATATTTCCAAACTTATCATTGTTGTGCAAGAAAAATCGAATCTACACAAAAGACATATCAGATAAAGGAAACACAATGTAAGCAAACATCAATCAAGAGTATGAGAATGTTATGTTGTGGTCCACATTTCACATCCCTCTCTCTGGGTGTATATGGCTTTCTTGAGTGAACAATTGAAGTGTTTGAAACATTTTGTTGTTGAAGGGAGCCATGTCCATCAGAATTGATTGTCATATAGTATTGTTGTTGCCGTGTATAATGATCTCCTGGTTCTGCTCATTTCACTCAGCATCAGGTCATGCAAGTCTCTCCAGGCCATTGTATTTATTTTTAGATATATTTCTTGAATGCAGCAGGTTGTTAAACACTGTTACTTGGCATTCTCTTACATCTTATTGGACTTTTAATCCATTCACATTTAAGGCTAGCATTGTTAGATTAGTATTTTCTCTGTTTTAAATAATTGTTATATTTTTCCTGTTTTAAAAGTCAACATCTTGTCCCCATGATTAATTCTAATATAACAATTCTTCATACAATAATCATCTATTACACTCAGGCTTTCTCCACATTTACTTGTGATATCTAGAATCCTTTAAAGTCACTTAAGTTGTTTATCTTTCTTCCTTTCTTTTGTAAAAAATGCTCTGGGCCTGCTTTCTCAATGTTCCTCACAGTCAGGCTACTTCTTTTCCCACCTTAATCCTTTATTCTCTGGCCTCCATATTCTTCCACAAAGAAGACATTTCACCTTTCAGCTCCAGGTATTTTTTCTTTTTTTTTTTTTGTTGTCCCGAATTCCTGGAATGCTCTACCTCTCAGCTCTGCCTATTGACTTTCTTGCCTTCCTTCACACTAAATTTTAGTTTTTGCAGTAAGCTTTATCTTACTGCCTCTTAATGACTTCTTAGTGACTTCTATCTGATAACTATTTTTTAATTTATTCTGTATGTCTTTAATTTGTATATCTTTATTTGCATGTTCTCTCCCCTATTAAATTGTAAGTTCCTTGAGAATAAGGACTTTTTTCTTTATTTTGTATTCCCACCGCTAAGATTAATGTTGGCACATAGTAGATGCTTAATAAATGTTTATTGATTGAATAATTAAGTCTCTGCGTTAACCTTGAGGGGTCAGAGAGTTTCTCTAGTACTATTGTCATGGATTTTCTTCTAGTATGCTCCCCATAGATATCTATTAATCAGCTAAGAGCCAACTAAAGATCAATGTGAAACAATTTCTGACCTAAGAAAAATTAGGAGGTTGAAAAGAAAGGTCTGTAACACCAGGGTGGAAACTGTTTGAAGCACACTTCAGGCAAGTAGAAACAGTAACTTTCAGCAGCAGCCACAGCAGCAGCTTTGGTAACTCTCACGGCAATGGTCAAAAAGAAATTACAGGGAAAGCATTGCTAGCATTGGGTGCAGGTGTAGTGAAGATTGACAATTCTATTGCCCATAAACAATTGGGGAGTGCAGTTCCAGGGCAGAGAGAAGTATTAGTGCTTGAGGCTTCGGGGGAACAATAGTCCTTCCTGGATAAAGACAAGAATAAAGACCAGATGAGAAATGACATTACTCCAAGGATCCTGCTATCTTGAAAGCAATAAAAAGTTCTAGACCCTCCCCAGAACTATCTCTAAAAACAGTAGCTCAAAAAATCCTGAAATTTCTGACAGTATTTCCATACCCCGAGGTGAACCAACTTTAATATAAAGTTCAAAGTCAAGAAAAAGGTAACCTAGCAATACCAGATCTCAAACTATCTTATAGACAGTAAGTAATCTTCAAAGTTATCTGGCACTGGATAAGAAATAGAGCGGTGGATCAGTGGCATAGACTAGGTACATAAAAACAGTAGTCATTACAAAAGTAATCTATTGTTTGATAAACATAAAGCCCCCTGCTTTTAACATAAAAACTCACTACTTTGAAAAACTGCTGGGAAAACTGGAAAACAATAGGACATAAGCAAAATATAGACCAACATCTCACACCATATATCAAGATAAATTCAAAATGTATTCATGATTTAAATATAAAGAGTGATACCATAAGCAAATTAGGAGAGCAAGGAATAGTCTCTTTGTCAAATCTATAAGAAGGGGAAAAATTCATAATAAAATGAGAAATAAAGAGCATTGCAAAATATTAAATAAACACTTTTGTTATTAAATTTTAAAAGTTTTCCCATAAGCAAAACTAATGCAATCAAGATTAGAAGAAAGCAGAAAGCTTGAAAACAATCTTTACAGCAAGTATCTCTGATAAAGGTATCATTTCTGAAATATAGAGAACTGAGTCAAATTTATAAGAATACAATATTGAGGTATCATACCCCAATTCACTTATTATACTAATATGACAGAAAAGGAAAAACAATAAATGTTGGAGAAGATGTGGGAAAACTGGGACACTAATGTACTGTTATAAACTTATCCAACCATTTTGGAGACCAATTTGTAACTATGTCCAAAGGGCACTCAAACTGTGCAGACCCTTTGTTCCAACAATATCACTACTACTGTATCCCAAAGAGATCAGTTAAAAAGGAGAAAGGACCTAGATGAACAAAAATATTTATATCACCTTTTTTTGTGGCGGCAAAAAAATTGGAAAATGAAGGGATCCCCATCAATCGGGGAAAAGCTGAATATTAATATAATGAAATATTATTAATATATTGAAATTATATATTATATATTACATTAATAAATGTACATTATACATTATCACATTAATATAATGAAATACTAAGAAATACTGATGAAATACTAGGAAATAATGAGCAGGTGGATTTCAGCAAAATCTAGAAAGGTTTACATGAACTGATGCAAAGTAAAAGGGGTAGATCTAAAAGAACCACGTATACAATATCAAGCAACATTGTGTGATGATTAAATATGATTGACTTGGTTCTTAATGATCTAAGACAATTCCAAAGGGCATATGCTACCACATCCAAAGAAAGATTTGATGGAGTCTGAATACAGATCAAGGCATACTATTTTTACTTTATTTTTTTTTTTGTGGTTCTTTTCCTTTGGCCTGTTTCTTTCATAATCTAACTTATATGGAAATTTGTTTTAGATGATTGTACAAACATCACCTATATAAAATTGCTTACCATCTTAGAGAGGAAGTGGTGATGGAAGGAGGGAGAAAACCAAAATTTTTATTAAAATAATATTAATTCTATTTGCATATAATTTTAAAAAATAATATTTAAAAATAAATGAAGGAGAAGAAAGTTATTTTTCTTCATATCCTGAGTGATTCCTTTACAGTTTTTAAGCTGAATCTTCTTTTGCCCCTGTATTGCCTTAACACTATAATGACAAGGTACTGACCTGGTTTGCCTTTAAGCACAGGTTTGGCTGTTTTCTACTCAGGAAACTCCAGTGATTCCCTATCACTTCCAGGATCAAATGCAAGATCTTCTGTTTGCAATTTGAAGCCTTCTAGAATCCTTGCCTGGAATAAGGTGCTTGATATGGAGACATGAGGGCCTTTTGCCTAAATCCCTAGTATCCCACCTCAGCTTCTAGTAACCTTAAAGGTGAAATATCCTTGGCTCTATCTTTTTTTTCCTTATCCAGTTGTTATTTCTCTCTTGCTATGGTTCTGATAGACCTCAACCAATTTTATTAGCTTTCCCTGGCTTCCTAATGGATCCCACAACTTACACTGGTCATGATCCACTCAGTCAAGGATGTATTCTTTCCTCTGCTGGGCTAGGACACAAAATGAGAGGCAAAATTAGCTTTAGGCTCCCTGGAGAGTTCCGAGGCATAGTATTGAGTGTTTCAAACCCTCTATTTCTTTGTGTGATCACCTACTGGGTTCTTGACTATGTTCTCTTCTGTCACTGGAACAGGCCACATCTGAGATTCTCTCTGGCTTCTGGACCTAAATACTGGTGATCACACTGATTTCAGGCCCCCTTGGTATATCTCCCACGAGAGTACTTAGAGGCTTCTGGAAGTCTTCTTTAACAGGTCTGAACTGGATAAAATAAATTATTATTGTTTCCCTATCATTTTATTTATCTTTATGTCATCTGACACCCCTTTTCATCTTTGTTATCATCTTTCTTAGTCAAACAGAGTTTCATTGAAACCTTCACTGAAACCACCTTTTTAAAAGAACTGCATTTCTCATATCATCTTATGAGAGCAGGAATTAAATATTTCATAAGTTTTGCTCAATACCTAGTATGCTGCAGGCATTTTTATGTTTAATCTAAATAGACAGCAATTATTATAATAATAGTTAATAGCTAAGAATAATAAATCTGGCAATTCTTCAAATGTTAATATTCTCATATTGACAGATTTCCTCAGGTCTTTTCAAAGCAGGATTTCTTCAAATCTTCACTTAAAATTTGTTTTCCTTCTGCTTATAATTTGAATAGCACTATCCACTTCAAGTCACTACTTGCAAAAAAGCATAACTGAAACTTGAACAGGCAAAGGGAAAAATGTTTCCAATTCCACCAGACATTAAAAGATTTGGGCATCTATTCATATTTTTCTTGTTAGTATTGTAATCTGAAACATCTGTAATGATTTAGTAAATTAAATCTATAATAACAACAAATCAAAGAGCTTATGATGAATACAATACAAAATATCCCCATATGATTGTTGTTCTTTTCTTGACAGGCAGCATGGTCAAATAGCTAAAGCTAGCAAATGTATTGACTGGAAATAAACCAATGGATATAATTGTGACAACAATGTCTTAACATATAAACCAGTTTCCATTGCTTTTACCATTTTTGCACCAAAACGTTTATTTTGGCCACCTCTTCCCACTTCTTTATTCTTATCCTTATCCATCTAGCTTGAAATCTTAGATTTAGCTTTCTTTTGTTTAGTATTTTATATAGCAGATCATTCACCAATTTTATGCTATTTTATTTTTTCAGTATCTTTTGGATTGAGCAAAGCCTTTATTTTTTTATTGTAAAAACTAATTAAAAATAGAACTCATTATTTCACCTTCCTCCTGTTCCTACTTCTCAACTTTTCTGTCAAGGCTGCCACCATCTTTTTAATTACTCAGACTCACAACCTTGGCTTCATTATTAAATAGTCCCTCCCGTTCAATTCACATATCCAAACTGTTGTCGGATCTTGCCATTATTACTTTCATAACATCTCTTGAGGCATCTAGGTGGATAGAGCATTGGCTCTTGAGTTCAAATACAATCTCAGATGCTTAAACTGTGTGACTTTGGGAAAATCACTTACTGTCTGTCTGCCTCAGTTTCCTGAGGCAGGAATGAGGATAGTAATTATATCTACCAACCAGGAAAGTCTAATGAGATAATAAGGATCAAATGAGATGATTTTTGTAAAGTGCTTAGTCCAGTGCCTAATACATAAAAGGTCCTAGATAAATGCCTGTGCTCTCTCCTGTATTAGAAATTTGAGTTGATTGAGAGCAGGAATTATGTTTTCATTTTTCTTTATACTTACGGCACTTAATATAATGTCTAGCATATTATTCTCATTGCTGAGCTGCTCCATTCATGTTTGACAATTCATGACCCCTTTGGGGGTTTTCTTGGTAAAGCTACCTGGATGGTTAACATTTCTTTCTTTAGCTTTCTTCACCTTAACTGGGACAGAAGTATAAAGTAACTTGCCTAATGTCATAAAACTATTAAATGTTTGATGTCAAATTTGAACTCCAGGAGATGAGTCTTAGTGACTTCTAGCTTGGCACTCTATCCACTGTACTACATAGCTATCCACTTAGATGTAGTAAGTGTCTGATAAGTATTTACTCTCTGACAGAGTGAGAGGAAGTATGAAATGGTAGTAATTAATGATTGCTTATTCAGGGATACTGAAGTAGCTATTTGTTGATTTGATAACAATAATGGATAGGTTCTATTGTGTAATCAAAAGGGTTCTAAATTAAAAAAAGAATGGAGAATAAGAAAATATTATATCATGTGTACACATACATAAATAATATATGTTTATATGTATATAAATGTTTGTGTATATGTACATGTACATGTGTATATACATATACAGACATTTATATATAAATGTCTCAGGTTAGATATGGAGAGAGTTGTTGTTTGTCCTTTGTTCTTGAAGAGGATCATGACATTAGGGAGGTGATGCTATGACATATAAGTAAATTGAATCTAAGTGAGGGAGAAATGTGCAAAGTCATCAGGCTTACTTTCACCTCTGGAACCATTTGGTTCCAATGGCAAAATATAGATCAAAATGACTAGAGATAGCCCTGATGCAGTAAGAGACCTTGACCTTTTAAAGTTAAGATTTTTAACAGGTTTCAGTTTAGGGTATGTGAGAAATGAAGACCAAAATGTTTCACTAATGTTTTTAAGGATACATTAAAGGAAGAGGAATGTCAGTTGAGACACCCAGAAGCTCCTAGGAGACAATTTGTGACTTTAAAGGTTTACATAAAAATGTCAGATATTTAGGCAACAAGTAAAAAAGAATTTAAAATTCTAAATGTACCCATTTAGTCAGTGGGCTTATTTGAACACAGAGATTAGGTGTGTTGAAGCTCATAAAGTAAATGAGTTTGAATGAATATTGTTATTTTTTAAAATACCAGAATAAGTAAAAGTGAGGTAGGTGAAAGATTGTAAACATTATATAATTAGAAGGTATCTTTACATGAAGAACTCCCTTAACTGGAGAAGGTAAAAATGGTAGAGAGTATTTGTGTAAGAAAGACAGATGAAAGTAGATGTGTAGATGAAAGACAGAATGGAAGTAATCTTGTAATTATACTACATATTACCTGTTCAGATAAAAAGATTACAAATCAGATTATAAACCTGGCACTGAAGTATGATGGTCATTGTAGATTTCCCTTTGCCAACAGCAGAACAGGTAATAACTTCTTGATTTACCTTTGTGATCATTTCATCCTTCAAAATTTTCAGAAGCAAGGAGGGAAAATTATGTTCTATGTTTGACTTCACTATTGGGGAATTTTTTTGCAATGACACAGGTTACAATTAACTCAAGGCATTTTAATGAAATGGAGTAAATAGGAGTAACAAAACATCTCCCCCTATATCTGGGCCATACAGCTTTTGTCTACCACTTAAGGATCAAGGCCTATCAAAATGCATGACACTTACAAGTATAGATCTGTATGTGCCTTGAATATGGGCTAGTTTAGTTGTGAGTTCAAGTTGAAGAGGTTGCTATAGGAGACACTACACAGATAATTAAACAAAGGTAAATTAAACAAAGAAATGAATTTCTAAAACTGGAATTGGTGACTACAAAGAACCAGCAATAGCTTGATCAAGAATAGATGTTAGACTAATCTCATTCCCTACCCCACTTTTTTAGTAGATTAATAAATTAGTAGATGAGGATGAGAGAGAGAGAGAGAGAGAGAGAGAGAGAGAGAGAGAGAGAGAGAG
>JAJPUD010005495.1:40836-56047 GCA_023553655.1 Myrmecobius fasciatus | reverse complement strand
GAGAGAGAGAGAGAGAGAGAGAGAGAGAGAGAGAGAGAGAGAGAGAGTGTTTAACTGATTTTGGAAAATTTGGAAAATTCTGATAAATTATCATATACTATCATTGTGAAAGAAATAGAGAAATGGGAATTAAATGATAATGAAGTTAGATCGATTCAGAAACAATGGAAGAGCTGGAGTCAAGGAGTATTATTAATGGTTCTATGCTAAGATAGTGGTAGATTTCCAGTGGGATAGCTCAGGATATATGCTTGGTTTTACGTTGTTTAATATTTTATTGATGACTTAGATAAAGACAGAGAGAAATGTTCATCAAATTTTCAGCTAACTCAAAGCTGGAAGAGCTATCTGAATGACAGAGACAGGATCAGAAAGATCTTGTGATTGAGCATTGGACTGAATCTAATACATGAAATTCAAAAGGGGACAAATGTAAAGTTTTAAATCTAGACTGAAATAATAAACTTTCCAAGTGTGATTTAAGTAATTTGTAAACTCTCTCACTCTCTCTCTCTCCACACACACACACACACACACACACACACACACACACACACACACACAGATAAAATTGGAGACCTTGGACTTTTTAAGCTAAACTCTTTAAGGTCTCAGTTTGACTGAGGCTTCACCCATTCAGTGATTTAGGCTAGATAGCAATTGAGGCAAAGAATCTCCTCTTTCACCTAGTCCAGGAAAAAAAAATCTAAATGAATGAATGAATGAATCTAGGAAGGGAAGACCCTCAGGGTTTCTAGCTAAAGCAGAAATGACTGTAATTTACATTCAGTCTGATCCAAACAATTGTTTGGATCAGGAACCAAACAATGACCAAATGGGTCTTGGTCTAAGACCTGTTGGCCAATTAGAATCAACTTGGTTTTGGTTTAAGAGCTGATTCTTGAGAAAGAAATATTTTGCCACTGGACCCAGATGGTTCTGGATGGGAAAGTGAGGGAGGTGACCTTGTAAAGCCCTCCCTTACTTCAGTTCAATTCACTTGCATGTCATGGCATCAAGTCCTATGAAGGACAAACAACAATAACAAACTCAATATATATCAGCAGTGTGATATATGTGGAAGTCAAAAAATTTAATGTAATCTTGGGCTTCATTAGGAAGCGTAGAAGGAGATGATCTGAATTCTGCTCTTGGGTACCTCAATTTAAGAAGGGTACATTGCTTCCAAGTTTAGAAAGGATCTACTGCTTTAAGGGTCAAATATAAACTCCTCTTTTTGATATTTAAAGCACAGCACAAAACAACCTCTATTCAACTTTCCTTTTCAGAAAAACATTATTCCTTTTTTTGTATCCTATGGTCTAGCAAACAGTCCTCCTTACTGTTTCTTACATATGGCGTTTGATCTCCTAGATTTTTCCTTTGCATTGACTCTTTCTCCTTCCTGGAATATACTTCCTCTTCAACTACAACTTTGAGAATTTCTAGTTTCCTTCAATTTTTTATTCAAATACCACCATTAGTAGGATGCTTTTCCTGATTCCCAATCATTATTACTACCTTACCCTTTCAAATTCCCTTGCAAATACTTTATATGTAACTATTTCACTCTTGCCTTTGTTTGCTTAGTACCTGGTAAAATGTCAGGTGCATGGTACTTAGTAAGTGAGTACTGATTAGCTGTTATATATACATAGTGATATTTATATTCCTTTCATGTTTGGATTGGATTAGATAGGTACTGAGGATAAAATTTCCTGCTCCCAAAGCCTATGATTTGTATCCAACTTTAAGATAACATGGCAAATATCATATACACATATAGCTCAGATGATTTCAAATTTATCTCATTGGGAATTGTAGGTGTTGTGGATTGGATGCTAGCTTTCCTTAGGAAAATTCTGTTAACTCACATGGTAAAACTGATGGTTACCACAAGAATTGGGATATGCTATAGGTCAAATCATTTTTCTGATGCATGACTATGTGTGCTAAGAGCCTGATAAAACATAGTTCTGATATAAGCAGATATAGGTCATGTTTCCCAATGCTTATTTTAATTTAAAAAAATACATGTCAAAAGTAATGGGGTAATCAGGAAATATGTGAAGACTGTGGAGAACAATTAGAAAAAGGAAAGGGGTAAAGCTGTTTGATGTGCCTCTTTTTCCCTTAATATTTGGGGTATTGTATTGTGGTATAGTTTTCTTAAATTAAAAGTTATAAAGAGACTAGAATTATCATAAAGTAAAAGCATCAAATTATGTTTGGTGTTAAAAGTTGAATTTAACTAAATTTAACTCATAGGACATGATGTTGCCTGGCAATACTAAATGGTTAAATAAGACTAAGATTCTCTAATCATTAGTTAATCCATGTGGGGTCACTTCTGCTCTAATGAACAAAATATGGATTTGTGCCACTATATCCCTTGCAAAATCTTCCAGTAGACTTGCACCTACATGTATAAAGATGATTTTATAAGATACTGTATGTGACAATAAATACACCAACAGGAAGGCAAGATTGTAAGGTCATATTCAGAGACTGATGACTTCAGTAGAGGTGGGGATTATGGGAAAGAAGACAATAAATTGGGTGAGCTACAGAACAGGAAATATGATGCATTTGCATGTAGTAAAGGAACAAGGAAAGAGAAATATAGAAAATAACTATAGGACCAAGAATTAACTAACAAAATGATTTGTTTTAATTCTGGCAAGGTCTAGGGTAATGAATACATGCTTATATATCAGCAAATTAATGATGAATGTAACTTTTCAGGAAGAAGATTGCTACCAATTCTTAGAGGAGACTTGAATAAGTAACAACTGTTGAAAAGCATTTTTTTTTACTTTTCCCTTCCTTTTATCTATTTTCCAGTCCCAGAACTGCCTAGTCACTTCTAAATATGCTTTTTTATTCGGTATCTATACAGTTGTCAAATTCTATAATCCTATGCTTACAATATCTCTCAACTCCTTTCCCATCTTTATATTTTTCCTGCAAATCCCTTAGTTCAAGTTCTTATATCTTCTTAAACAGAGCTAACTAATTTTCTTCCTTTAGTATATTCCCTTCTTAATCCATCTACAATCTTCAAGGATGATCTTTCAAATGCACCACTTGCATCAATGTGCTTCAGCAGTGTACAATTATTTCTCATTGTTTTCCCCTCAAAAAACATTTTCTCTTGATGGGGATATTATAAAGGCAGTATCATAACATAGTAAAAAGAGCTATTTCGGATGATTAGAACTGAGTGCTATAACATTAGACTAGGCAAGTCATTGAAGTCTCCTTATTTTTATCTTTTTATTACCACTAACAACAGCAGAACAACTCTCACCAATAGATAAATAGTAACAAAAATCAGGAGGGTGACAGCACCCTTCAGACCAATGGTTCTGCTTCTAGCCAAATCTTCACAGCCCATCCTCCCCAACCTAGGGGGTAGCTTTTGTAGAGAAATAGGACAGCCATTCCCAAAATTAAGCAACTCCCAAACACAGGGCAAGTATGCCAACCTAGCCAAAAGGCACCCTGAGGGAAAAACTGGAAGCAGTATGTGCTTCCACTACCATCTTGACTTCTACACTCAGACCAAAAAAGTATTGCAAGACCTTGTACCCAAGAACTTTGGGTAACCAAGTATGAAATGGTTTAAGAACAGAAACTAATAGAAAAATATGAAGTGCTCATGGGTAGGCTGAGCGAATAAAATAAAAATGACAATACTACCCAAACTAATTTACTTATTTAGTGCCATACCAATCAGACTCCCAAGAAATTATTTTACAGATCTAGAAAAAATAGTAGCAAAGTTCATTTGGAAGAACAAAAGGTCAAGAATTTCAAGGGAATTAATGAAAAAAAGGCAGATGAAGGTGGCCTTGCTGTACCAGATCTAAAACGATATTATAAAGCAGCTGTCATCAAAACCATTTGGTACTGGCTGAGAAATAGATCAGTCAATCAGTGGCACAGGATAGGTTATCAGGACAATCTAGGCAATAACTTTGACAATTTAGTGTTTGATAAACCCAAAGACCCCAGCTTCTGGGATAAGTACTCACTATTCGGCAAAAACTGCTGGGAAAATTGGAAACTAGTGTGGAAGAAATTAGGGCTTGACCCAGACCTAACACCACATACCAAGATAAGATCTAAATGGGTTCATGATTTAGACATAAAGAGTGATGTTGTAAGCAAATTAGAGGAACATAGTATAGTTTACCTCTCAGATCTGTGGAGAAGGAAGGAATTTGTGTACAAAGAAGAACTGGAACTCTTAAGTGAACACCAGATAGATAATTTTGATTATATTAAGTTAAAAAGGTTTTGTACAAACAAAACTAATGCAGACAAGATTAGGAGGGAAACAATAAATTGGGGAATCATTTTTACTTTTAAGGGTTCTGATAAAGGCCTCATTTCTAAAATATGAGAATTGACTCATATTTATAAGAATTCAAGCCATTCTCCAATTGATAAATGGTCAAAGGATATGAACAATTTTCGGGTGATGAAATTAATTAAACTATTTTAGTCACATGAAAAGGTGCTCCAAATCACTATTGATCAGAGAAATACAAATTAAGACAATTCTGAGATACCACTACACACCTGTTAGATTGGCTAAAATGACAGGAAAAGATAATAATAAATGTTGGAGGGGATGTGGGAAAACTAGGACACTGATACATTGTTGGTGGAACTGTGAATGGATCCAACTATTCTGGAGAGCAATTTGGAACTATGCTCAAAAAGTTATCAAACTGTGCATATTCTTTGACCCAGCAGTGTTTCTATTGGGCTTATATCCCAAAGAGATTTTAAAGGAAGGAAAGGGCCCCGCATGTGCAAGAATGTTTGTGGCAGCTCTTTTTGTAGTGGCTAGAAACTGGAAACTGAATGGATGCCCATGAATTGGAGAATGGCTGAATAAATTATGGTATATGAATGTCATAGAATATTATTGTTCTGTAAGAAACAACCAGCAGGATGATTTCAGAGAAGCCTGGAGAGACTTGCTGAACTGATGCTGAGTGAAATGAGCAGAACTAGGAGATCATTGTACATGGCACCAACAAGACTATACGATGATCAATTCTGATGGGCATGGCTCTTCAACAATGAGATGTTTCAAACCAGTTCCAGTTGTTCAGTGATGAAGAAAGTCATATACACCCAGAGAGACCTATGGGATCTGAGTATGGACTACAGCATAGCATTTTCAGGCTCTCTGTTGATGTTTGCTTGCATTTTGTTTTCTTTCTCAGGTTTTTTTTTTTCTTGTAGATCTGATTTTTCTTGTACAGCAAGATAACTGTATAAATACGTATACATATATAAAAAAAGAACAGAAACTGATATGATTTTATAAGTGAAAATGACCCATGGGATCTTTTCATCTGATTTACAGCTGACATCTTCAATATATGTTGTTTTCCTTATTAGACTTTTCTATTTATATATCCAGTGCTTTGCACGTAAGTTCTTAATAAATGTTTTATTTATCCATTCATTCCTTGTAGTCTATATTCCAGCCAAACTAGTCTACTGCCTGCTGGCCAAATACTTTTAGTGTTCTTATACCACCATTTCTTACTTATTACTAATATTTGTAATACCTTCCCTCCTTTTCATTGAGTTTTTAACTATGTTTTAAAACCTGATTCAAATGTTACCCTCTTCATTAAGCCTTATGTCATCTTTCCTACCATTCAGGATTTCTTCTCTCAGACTTCACTTAGCACTTTATTTTATAACTCTCTTTCTTAATTCAACAAATATTTGTCTTTACTTGTATAAAGAGCTCTATTTCCTAATACACTTATCCTGTATTATTGCATAATATGTGTTGCCCTTTTTTTCCTTCCTAAAATGGAAACTCCATGAGTGCAGATTATACTTTCTTATCTAATCTTTATCTCCCCAAGTTCTAATAAAGTGCCTTTCAAACAATAAGTACTTAATCAATGACTGTTGAATGAAGGAATGGATACCTTTTGATAGTTGACACCATACTAATTGCATTGAAATCTAAAATACCACAAAACCTCTTTAGAAGCTATAAATCATGGAATGCTTATAATCTCAAAATTAAAATAATGAATAATCCACAGGAAGGAAAAATAATGTGTATAAGTAGGATGTAGTAGGTAACCAGCTGTGTATAAGTATTTTTTAGAGAAATTATTGATGATATAAATGCCTAGGAAAGAAGCTGAGCCTTTCATATAGTGCCAATGACAATAAGATAGATAAGCCAAGCAGCACATTTATATCACCAAGATACAGAAAAGGAAAAGAGAAGAAAGCTTCCATTCAGCACATTGAGTGAATCTACTAAAGAGAATTCTTGGAAAAACACTGATGGGAAGCTCAAAGGAGAAAAAAAAAGAGAGAAGAGACTATAATCTCCATCAAGATAGGAGTATCCACATTGATCAAATCACATTTTTCAAAATATTTATTTAAAATATTTATTCACTCATTCATTCATTCAACCAGTATGAATTAAAAATCTACCATATGTAAGGCACTGGGCTTACATATTGCTGAGCATACAAAGCAAACAAAACAAAACAAAAAAACAATCATGTCCTTAAAAGAGGGTAGTCCTGTCTTTGATTTTTATTTTTATTTTTTTGGTGGAAGTTCGTAGGAGAAGGAAATTTTGTGGGAGAATTTATTCTAGAGAAGCAGATTAAACAAATGATTTCTTTCCATTTCAAACCAGTAGTAGTGACCTTTGCTTGAATATGGCCCACTAAACTCTTCTCTTTGTCCTTATGGGTTGTACAAGTTCAGCAAAAGCTGAACCACTGGATAACACCAACTGTGAAAAATCCAATTACTAAGAAAGTTCATAGACAAAGAAATAAATTTTGTATTGTTCTAGGCCAAATCTAAGTATTGTTCTAGGCCAACTCAGTGAATTTACATTGGTGAGAATTCATAAAGTTGGCTCACTCCTCAGTGATCTTACTGAGCCTCCCCTGGCTAGTAGAAGTGGGGAAAACTCTCCCATTTATCTTTTTCTATCATTTTAACAAAGTTAGTTTTTGCTATGAATATTTCATCATTTCTGACTGTGGACTCTCCCTGGTCAAAAAGAGACCAGTTTTCTTTCCTATTATCTAACTTAAAAAGGTTAGGATTAGCCTTGCTCTCCTCCCATGGAGTTACCTGGTTTCACCTAAAAATCCCTCTTTTGTTAAAAATATTTGTTACTATACATTCTCTTCTCAGAACAGTAAGTGTCAGTGAGGTCCAGTGAGAGCTGGAAGAGACCACAGGAGTCATTAAGAAGTTATCCTCATTTTGAGGATATGAGATATCCTCATTTAATAAGGAAACTGAGGTACAGAGAAGCTATCAAATATATAAGATCATAGAGAGAGTAAATATAGTTAACCCTTCCACATTGTGGGGATTAAGTATGTGATAATCCATAAACTGGAAAATCTATGTAAAATTTTTGGCCCTCCCTTCACTCCAGAGAAGTCTGAATTTTTTTCTTTTTCTTTTCTGAGTTATTTATAGTACCTTATTAAAAAATTTTGTAGTAAGTGTTTGTCATCTGTGGCTTCTGTAAAATTCCCCCCAAAATCCCATTTAACTTCTTATATTGACCCACGGCATGTTGAAGCCATGATGGGGAAAGTCACAATGTGGAAAGATTAACTGTAGCACTTGCATTAAATAGCTCTTCTTTCCCAAAGTTGTCTCTTTCAAATTTTAAAAAATCCTTTGGTCCAGTGCCTCCAAATTTGTGATGAGGTGTTCACCCTATCCATATTTTTATGGTGTCTTTGATCAGTATCATCTGTCAATCATCATCTTACTAGCCTTGGCAAAGAATTGAAAATGTCCATCAATTGGGAAATCATTGAACAAGCTATGGTATATGTCTGCTCTAAGAAATGATGAAAGGGATGATCTTTTTTTTTTAAATCTAGGGATAATAATTTATACAGTGAGAACAATACTGTAAAAACAAATAACTTTAAAAGACTTAGGATCTCTAATCAATACAATGGAATCAATACAGTTCTAGAAGACTCATGAAGAAATAAGGGGTGCTATCTACCTCATAAGAGGTAGATAGACTAAAGCATTTTTTTGGGAAAGAGTAAGTGGGAGATATTGCTAACAATGAAAATTATTTCACTTAACCATACATATTTGTAATAGATTTTATCTTTCTGGCTTTTTCAAGGGCTGGGGAATTGGGAAGGAAAGAATTCTGAATTTAAAAAAAAACTGAATTTTAAAAATCATCTTACCAAACTGAAAATTCCATTAGCCCAGGGGTTATGTGTCCTTTTTTGATGTGGTTCTGATAGTACTTTATATAATGCCTCATGTTTATTAGACACTAATAAATGTTGTTGAATAAATGAAGGTATGAATGAAGTCCTAAATGTTTTGGTCTCTCCTCATACAAAAACTACTCCAAGGTAATTTCAAATGTCCTTCTTGAGATTGTCTCCAGTTTCCTTATGTTTCAATGTCTGCCTCTTTTCTCCATGCTGCCCTCTCCCTATTCCCAACCCCTCCAAGAGAAATATGCTCTCTTTGAGGAAATGAGCTGTTTTGTTTTCATCTTTGTTACTTTAGGGTTTAGCACAATCTCTTGTTCAGGAGCTATCTCCTCTCCTATATCCTGTTCTCACTAATATGGGAATAGTGTCTCTCCATAGTGCTCTTAGTGTCTCTCCTTATATTAAAATTAAATTTTCTTTTCAAAATATGCATTTTTTGTATATTCTTATACTATTATTTCCCCTAATAGAATGTAATCTTCTTGAGGGTAAGAACTATTTCATCTTTAATTCCCAGGTCTTACCATAGTGCTTAACACATAGTGAATGCTTAATAAATGTTTATTTATGATTAATTTACCTGAAAAATATTTATTTATGATTAATTTACCCAAAAAAATGTGCACTGGAAAGGATTTTTTTTTCCTTGATTGAACTAGAACTGCACACACTATTCCAGGTCTGAAAAGGTAAAGATAATATTTTTCTGTTTTGTTTCTAATGCCCTTTCTGATGAGGTCTCTTGCCAGGAGTTTATGATTCTGTAATATCCAAATGTTTTGTTTACCTTTTTGGCTAGAATAGCACAGTGGGCTGAGGAGTATAAAATAACCTCTAGCTCCCTTCTTCAACAGAGAATATTCTGTAATCATTTGGCCTTAATTTGTAAATGTTCAACAAAGTCCATATGAGCATAAAAACAATACAGGGAAGAACCATTTTCCACTTAACATTTTGATTTGTTTAATGAATACTTGAAAAACTTAATATTCTAACAGAGTCTATTTCATTCCTGGAATGTGAATCTGGTCACAATTTTCTCATGCTGTCTTTGTTTTCTTGCTTTCTTTTTTTATTATTAACCTAATAGGCATTGACAAACATGAATATTCAATATACAAAGAAAAAAAGAGGATTTTATGTGAAATCATGAATTTTTGTTCCATGTAGTTTTTTTTACTAGTAACAAAATTATCTAACTTATCTTTATCTCCTTCTAAATTTCCTCCTCATTTCTTCTATATATTTTAGATATTTCACTTTTTTGTACCTCTACTAATATACTCTCAACTGAAAGCCCTCTTTTATAGTAATACTAATCATCATTAGAATTTCTATTGCATTTTTAAAATTTGCAAAATTTTTTTCATATAGTATTACATTTGGTTTCCACAACATTTCTGTAAGGTAAGTATTAGATGGTGTATTCAGAAAGACCTGAGTTCAAATCTGACCTTAATTTACTAGCTATGATACTGGGCAAGTCACTTATTTCTATTTGTCTTAGTTTCCTCATCTGCAAAATGAGCTTGAGAAAGAAATGACAAACTACTTCAGTATCTTTACCCAAGAAACCCCAAAATAGGGTCACAAATAGTCAGACGACTGAAACTACTGAATAACAACTAATTATATAAAGCAATCTCTTGGTAATTCAGTTGGTAATGCAGTGTATCTGTAAGTTAATTTAAAGAATTTTCATTATATTAACAGAAACTATGAATTTCTCCAATTAGTGAAGTCTTCCTTTATTCCTACATACTATGTTTTATGGTTGTTTTCATGAAAGACCTGAATATTACTTAGTATGTGGATTAAGATATTTTATATATTTTACACTTATTTTGAATGGGATCTTTTTCTTCCTTCTCAGTTTTGTTAATATATTTAAAGGATGAAATTATCGATTATTTAAATGAATTTTAATATAATTTTAAGTTCCTTAGCAATTATACTATCTATCTGCAAATAGTATATGCAATAATATATGCAAAATAGTTCACTGCATCTTAATGTTGGAAAATCAACCTAAATATCCCTGTTTCTAGTAAAAAGCCTAGTAAATCTGCCAACTCATAGCATACTTTAAATACTGATCAATTAGATACTTTTTGAAATTTCTGAAGATACTTTTGAAAGAATGGGACTATTTTATGCTTATGATTGTTATATAAATGAACAATAATGATCACAAATGTCTTACTTCTATAAAGAAGGAACTGTTCAATGATATGCACTTTATTCTTTGTCTAATTCCAATCCATACAGAGATTTTAGGTAGCCTGATTTTAGAAATTTGTGATGAAGAGGATTTTTCCTTTTTACTTCGAAGTACTCATAGATATCCTCTATTTCTTGTCAACTTAACTAAGAACTGACAAAACGAAATAAAACTTTTTAATTGACTGCTAAGCCAAAGCTCAATATGTAAACAAACTTTGAATGTGTATAATTGGATGAAATGGATGAAAATCTCTTTTCCTTGTTAGCTTTTGAATGAGGATGAAGAAATACCATGGGCCTCCACGTGGAAAGAAAGATACTAGCTATGGCAATTAGTCAGTCAGTCAGTCAATAAACACTATAATACTTTGCTAAGTGCTAGAGATACAAATATAAAGAAGAAAGATAGTGCCTTCTCAAGTAGCTTATAATCTAATGGGAAAAGGCTATACACAAGAAGAAGCTGAAAAGATGGAGGAGGCAGGAATGGAAAGTACCTATAGTTCCTTTCAAAGGAATATAGGCTAGTTGGGAAAGGAAGAGATGATTGGCCTTAGGAACCCACTTTAAATGGGGGCTTTGGAAGTTCTTTGCTCTGCCTTTTACCCTCCAATCATAATGGCAGAGGATATGAATGAGATGTGAATAACAAGGCTAATGTAACCTATAAGATGCAGAGTTGGATGATAAGCTTCTGCAGAATGATTAGTTTCCTGATAATGAGGATCTGGAGGGCATGATAGAGACTTGTCTAAAGGAACAGTCAGGTGGGAAATGAATGAATGCCATAATATCATTATCCTGCCTAAGTGCAGGATAATATACTTCCTTATTCTCCCACCACATGGCATGTGAATGCATCGTGCCTCTGTTTTTAGCATTTATTCTTTCCTGATCTAGGGTAAATTAGTATTGAAGGTAAAAAGACATGATTATAACCGTGTGTGTTTCTAAAAGTTAGGAAAGCCATCAAAAATCCATTTTATAACTAGAGGTGATAGCGCAGTAATGGAATCAGGTGAGGAGCCAGTCCTGGGGAAGTAACCTGCTTGAGCCAATCCAACAGTAAATCAATTCAGTAAGGAAACTGTATTGCACCCCAAAGTGACTTTGGTAAGGACACTAAAAAGAGATAAAAGGACTTCCAAAGGCAGTAAGTATCCCTTCCTCTTATGGGGAAGGGTGAGAAACATGTTAAAAGCAACCAGTTTAAATTTGAGTCCATTGTTCCCAAAAATTGAGTGTGTCTAGGGATTTGGAGAGATGTTATTGTACTTCGATACTAGTTATATATCTTTCACAGTAAATATCCCTCTGTAAAAGTTAACTTATATTAGGGAAATAAGCTGGTCAAATAAAATTAAGAGAACAAACTGGATGAATACTTATGAGCGCTAGAATTGGAAACCTCAGGGCTTCAGGCTACCCATAGAAATTTTAGGAGAATAGGAATTAGCTGGGTTTTGGAAACCCAACCTGTTAGTTTAAGTCTAAGTTAGGAGAACTTTCTCCAGAGTCTGCACTGCACTCTGAATACAAAAGCAATTGAATATATAATAAAGAAATTTGTGTGAACAGTGCTGGAATTAGAATCAGCAAGATCTGGGTTTCAAAGGATGGTTGGAGGATCAAATGAAATCATACATATAGAGTACATTGCAAATCTGAAATGTTAGCGCTATTATTATTGCTGTGCCACAAGCTATTATAATGTTATCCAAAAGAAATGTCTGCAGTTTTAAATGTAGACAAACAGAATCACAGAATTTTAGAGCTGGAAGTGAATTCAGTGAACATTTAACCCAACCCATACCCCCAAAACAATACCCGATACAACAAAACAACTAATAATCATCCAGTCTTTGTTGAAGATTTTCTTTAAGAGGAAACTTCCTCTCTCGGGTGGTGGCCTACTGAGCTTTTGGATAGCTCTAAATAAAAAATGAATTCCTCACTGAAGTTTTCCTGCCATGAAGTCAGGAAGCAAAATGAGCAAAAACACTTTCTGGGGCCAAATTCTTCTCTCATCCAATTCTCATCCCATCAGACTTAGCCATGAAAACTTTTCTATTCTTGAGAGATTTTTTCCATTAACTATCTTTCTCACCCCCCTCATCCCAATTTTTGTTACATTTTTCATCTCCATTGAGTAATAAATACTTATAACACTAGCATCACTTGTCCTGCCAGACCACACTGAGGAGATTGCAGGTTAGGTATTTCCTGTGGGCTCAGCTGTACCTATGATTATAAGTGGTAAGTATTAATCTTTTATAGTTGATGCATGTTGATGATACTGTTTGCATTCTGTGGCTTGCCTCCAAGGCCTTCATACATTACAGCCAAACCATTATAACAAGAACCACATTATATAATAATGACCTACCTCACCTAATTCCTACATAACACTTTATACTTTTAAAGTAAGTTGCAACTTCTTGCTCATTATTCCTCATAGATTTTCTAGGAAGGAGGCAAGTGTCATTATTTGGTGTGATGTATGAAAATAGATGTCAGATTAACTCACAATTAAATATGGTTCTTTTGTGGGTTAAGTACTTGAGACACTGAGGGCAGCAAGGTGGCTCAGTAGATAGAATACCTGGCCTAGAGTCAGTAAGATTCATTTTACTGAGTTCAAATCTGCTCTCAAACACTTACTTCATGATCCTGGGCAAGTCACTTAACCCTGTTTGACTGTTTCCTCACCTGTAAAATAAGGTAGAGAAGAAAATGGCAAAGCATTCCAGTATCTTTGTCAAATCTCCATGAGGGGTCACAAAAAATTGGCCTTGGGACACTGAATTGAATATAGGGCAGAACAAAGAATTGTTCTAAAAATAGATTTTATGTCAGAAGTTTAATTAGAACTCAGATTCATTAATCTTTAAATATTTTTAAAATGCCTCCAATGAGTCACAAGTTTAAAATGATACAAGGGACTACTAGGTTCCCTTCACTCAAAGAAGTTGCAATCTAGTTAGTGACCCATGCCATACAATTCAAATTTATTTGTGATTTGACAATCTAACATGCAAGAAACATTTTATGTATGACAACTAATGTCCTTGTCCAGGTAGTTGTAATTTGTCATGGTACTTAGTTCCAAGATTCTCAGAAGACAGCCTATATCCTCAAATCTTAAAGTTTCAAAATTACTTTTGAGTTTTGGGTGGAGAGTTACAATCAAGAGGTTGGACAAATTTGAGGTCTATTGAAAGATAAAGAGCATCGGCTCATGAGCTGCAGAAGGCCCTTGAAATCATTTGCTCAGGCAACCGCAGCTGAAAGCAAATGATTGAAATATTGAAACATATGTAACTCAATTTACCACAAAATACATGCATATTATAAAGTGCAGAATTTGTTGATAATTTACAATGCACGAATTTATTAAAAGTAATATTTAGAACTACTTTTACCCCTTAGTTTTACATTTTGCTCCCTACATGGCTGTCTAGGTTGTCTATTCCAAGTCTTGCCTGTGGCTACAATCATTCTCTTCATCATCTTTCCTCCTTTCCTTTCCAATAGCAACCACCAGGCATTATAATAGAATATAAAAGCAAAAGCCAAAATAATTCAGAAAAAGACAGTTCTTTCATGAAATCTCCAAGGTTGGTTTAGATGATAAAAGGAAGGATAATACAAAGAACAGGACTCTGTTCTACTTCCCAGTCTCTGAAGGTCTGATGGATGCTAAGGCAAATTATGTACATACTTAGTAAGAAACTGAACTATCTTTTTTCATGCCCAAAAGAATTCTCTAAATGATATGGTAATAATGAGAACTGTGCATTACAGTACTTGAAGTTAAAAGAATGAAATTAAAAGTTGGTATACTTGGACACGAATGCCCATGAACCACATAATGAAACATAGCAAAGAGTTAGGGGTTCTGACTAATATGGTTGCATGATTGAACATGTAGAACCTATAACAAATTGCTTACTGTCTCAGAGAGGATTGAGAGTAGATAGGGAAAGAGAAAATATGGAACTCAAAATTTATTTTAAAAAAAAAAGGATGTTTAAAATGTTTTTATGTGTAATTGGAAAAAAAATAAAATATTATTTGAAAAATAAAGTTCTTCATAGATTAGTAAATATTGTCACAGCCTATGAAGATACTCCCAGCCAAGAATGCTATGAAGCTCAAATGAGATAATGAATGTAATGCATTTTGCAAACCTTAAAGTACAATATAAATAAATGCCATTATTATTGTAAGCCTCCAGTCACTAGGTCCCAGGTCTGATGATGACTTCATTCCCCAAGCCTTCCCTAGCAGTCATGCTGAACTCAAGCAATATTTATAGAATAATATAGGGGTTTGTGGTAAATGTTTAACAACCAGACTCTCCAGGTGGGGGTGGGGGTGGGGGGTTTGGAGGGGGAAGAGAGGGAGAAGGAATGTATGGACAAACACACTTGTAAGTTTAATTTGAATTGTTAATTTTCCCCTAAATTTATTTATTTATTTATTTTTAGAGAGCATGAAAATGTTATGTTGTGGTCCTCATTTCACATCCCTCTCTCTGGGTGTATATGGTCTTCTTCACTGAACAATTGGAACTGGTTTGAAACATTTCATTGTTGCAGAGAGCCATGTCCATCAGAATTGATCGTCATATAGTATTGTTGTTGCTGTGAATAATGATCTCCTGGTTCTGCTCACTTCACTGAGCATCAGTT
>JAJPUD010005495.1:20934-35770 GCA_023553655.1 Myrmecobius fasciatus | reverse complement strand
GACCTATCCAAGAGCACTTGATGTTTTTCCAATTGTTTAGATCTGACTTTATTTGTGTGGAGAGTGTTTTGTAGTTTTGCTCATATAGATCCTGACTTTCCCTTGGCAGATATATTCCCAAATATTTTATACTATCGATAGTTATTTTGAATGGAATTTCTCTTTGTATCTCTTGCTGTTGCATTTTGTTGGTGATGTATAAAAATGCTGATGATTTATGTGGATTTATTTTGTATCCTGCAACTTTGCTAAAGTTGTGCATTAATTCTAATAGTTTTTTAGTGGATTCTCTAGGGTTTTCTAAGTAGACCATCATATCATCTGCAAAGAATGATAATTTGGTTTCCTCATGACCTACTCTAATTCCTTTAATCTCTTTTTCTTGTCTTATTACCAAGGCTAGCATTTCTAATACAATATTGAATAGTAATGGTGATAGTGGGCAACCTTGTTTCACCCCTGATCTTATTGGGAATGGTTCCAGTTTATCACCATTACATATGATGCTAGCTGATGGTTTTAAATAGAGGTTACCGACTATTTTAAGGAAAAGTCCATTAATTCCTATACTCTCTAATGTTTTTAATAGGAATAGATGTTGGAGTTTATCAAATGCTTTTTCTGCATCTATTGAAATTATCATATGTTTTTTGTTAATTTGGTTATTAATATAGTCAATTATGTTAATAGTTTTCCTAATATTGAACCATCCCTGCATTCCTGGTATAAATCCTACTTGGTCATGGTGTATTATTCTGGGAATGATTTTCTGTAATCTCTTTGCTAATATTTTATTTAAGATTTTTGCATCAATATTCATTAAGGAGATTGGTCTATAATTTTCTTTCTCTGTTTTTGTTTTACCTGGTTTAGGTATCAGTACCATGTGTGTATCATAAAAGGAGTTTGGTAGGAGTCCTTCATTCCCCATTTTTTTGAATAGTTTATATAATATTGGAGTTAATTGTTCTTTAAATGTTTGGTAGAATTCACATATAAATCCATCTGGTCCTGGGGATTTTTTCTTAGGGAGTTGATTAATGACTTGTTCTATTTCTTTTTCTGAAATGGGACTATTTAAGTAATTTATTTCCTCTTCTGTTAATCTGGGCAATCTATATTTTTGTAGATATTCCTCCATTTCACTTAGGTTATCAAATTTATTGGCATACAGTTGGGCAAAGTAACTCCTGATTATTCCTCTAATTTCCTCTTCATTGGTGGAAAGTTCTCCCTTTTCATTTTTCAGATTAACAATTTGATTTTCCTCTTTCCTTTTTCTAATTAAATTAACTAGAGGTTTATCTATTTTGTTGGTTTTTTCATAAAACCAACTTTTAGTTTTATTTACTAATTCAATAGTTTTTTTACTTTCAATTTTACTAATCTCTCCTTTTATTTTTAGGATTTCAAGTTTGGTATTTGATTGGGGGTTTTTAATTTGTTCTTTCTGTAGCTTTTTTAGTTGCAAGCCCAATTCATTGATATTCTCTTTTTCCATTTTATGCAAATAAGCACCTAGAGATATAAAATTTCCCCTTATTACCGCTTTGGCTGTATCCCACAAATTTTGGTATGTTGTCTCATTATTGTCATTCTCTTGGATGAAATTAGTAATTGTGTCTGTAATTTGTTGTTTCACCCACTCATTCTTTAGGACAAAATTGTTTAGTTTTCAATTGCTTTTTGTTCTATTTTCTCCTGTCCTTATATTGCATGTGATTTTTATTCCATCATGATCTGAAAAAAATACATTTATTATTTCTGCCTTCCTGCATTTGATCTTGAGGTTTTTGTGTCCTAACACATGGTCAATTTTTGTATAAGTTCCATGAACTGCTGAGAAAAAAGTAAACTCCTTTCTGTCTCCATTTAATTTCCTCCAAAGATCTATCATACCTAACTTTTCTAACATTTTGTTTACCTCCTTAACTTCTTTCTTATTTATTTTCTGTTTTTATTTATCAAGGTCTGAGAGAGGGAAGTTGAGATCCCCCACTATTATAGTTTTGCTGTCTATTTCTTCTTGCATCTCTCTAAACTTTTCCTCTAGGAATTTCCATGCTATTCCACTTGGTGCATATATATTTAGTATTGATATTGCTTCATTATCTATGGTACCCTTTAGGAAGATATAATTTCCTTCTTTGTCTCTTTTAATGAAGTCTATCTTTGCTTTTACTTGGTCTGAGATCAGGATTGCTACCCTTGCTTTTTTTTGTTCACCTGAAGCATAATAGATTCTGCTCCAGCTTTTTACCTTCACCCTGTGCGTATCTCCATGTTTTAGATGTGTTTCTTGTATACAACATATTGTTGGATTCTGGTTTTTAATCCACTCAGCTATCTGCTTCCGCTTTAAGGGAGAGTTCATTCCATTCACATTCACAGTTAAAATAACTAATTCTGCATTTCCTGCCATCTTATTTACCCTAGCTTATGCTTTTCTCTTTCTTATCCCCTTTCCCTCCTCCCTACTATTTTGCTTTTGAAAACCACTTCCCTCAAACAATCCTTCCCCTTTAGAGCCCCACCCACCCCTTTTCCCCCCCTTTCCCTCCTGTTTCCTTATAAGTACGTCTATTATTCCCTCTGAGCCAAATCTGATGAGATGGAGATTAACCCAATTCTCATTCCCCTCCCTTTTCTCCCCTCAATCATTATAGGTTTTTTTTTTGCCTCTACATGTGATGTAATTTCCCTTATTTTACCTCCTTTTCCTCTTCTTCCAGTGTTATCCCTTTTCTACCTCTAATTTCTTTTTCAGTTTATCATATCATAATAATCATAAAATCACAATAAACATATAATAATCATAACATCAAAGTAATAATATCATAATAATCATGAAATCACAGTAATCATATCATAATCATGATGTAATAATAGATTCATAAAATCAACCCTCATTCTATAAGTATCTATAACATAAATATAGTTCTCCAGAGTTATTTTTTTCTTGTTACCTTTTTATGTTTCTCTTGTGTTCTGTGTTTATAGATCAAATTTTTTGTTCAGTTCTGGTCTTTTCAGTAGAAATAGGTGAAATTCTCCTATATCATTGAATGACCATCTTCTTCCCTGGAAGATAATGCTCATTCTAGCTGGGTAACTTATTCTTGGCTGTAATCCAAGTTCCTTTGCCCTTCGGAATATCTGATTCCAGGCCCTTCGATCCTTCAAAGTAGAAGCTGCTAGGTCCTGTGTGATCCTAATTGTATCTCCCTGATATTTAAATTGTTTCTTTCTGGCTTCTTGTAATATCTTTTCCTTGGTATGATAGTTCTGGAATTTAGCCACGATATTTCTGGGGGACTTAATTTTTGGGTTTCTTTCAGGAGGTGATCGATGGATTGTTTCAAGGAGTATTTTGCCTTCTGGGTCTAAAATATCAGGGCAGTTTTCTTTTATGATTTCCTGGAAGATAGTGTCTAGGTTCTTTTTTTCATCATGGCTTTCTGGAAGCCCTATACTCCTTAGATTGTCTCTCCTAGATCTATTTTCCAGGTCACTTGTTTTTCCTAGGAGATATTTCATGTTTTTCTCTATCTTTTCATTGTTTTGTTTTTGTTCGACTGATTCTTGAAGTCTTGATGAATCATTCATTTCCAGTTGTTCGATTCTAATTTTTAATGTCTTATTTTCTTCAGTTACTGCTTTTAGTTCCTTTTGCAATTGACCAAATTACATTTTTTGTTCATTGCATTCTTTTTCCATTTTTTCTATTTTATTTTGCAGTGATCTCATTTCGTTTCCCCATGTTTCTTCTAACTCTCTTTAAAGATTTTTTATGCAATTTCAAAGAAAGCCTTGTGACATGGAGACCAGTTTATGTCTCTCTTTGGGGCTTTTTCTGGAGTTGCTTTACCTTTAGGGGCCTCAGGATTTGAGGTCTGTTCTTCACTCTCTCCATAAAAGTTGTCTATGGTGAGAGCTCTTTTTGGTTTTTGATTCTTTTTTTTTAAAGGTGTGAGGTCTGTTTAGGGCAAAGGTGGGACAGCTGCTTTAATTTGCCCTGGGGCAGTTCTGCTGATTGAGTTATTTCAGGAACTGGGCAGTTCTGCCGATTGAATTATGTCAGGTGTTGGGCAGTTCTGCTTTAGTTCACCTTGGGGCAGTTCTGCTCATTGAATTCTTTCAGTTACTGGGCAGCTCTGCTGATTGAATTATTTCTGGTGCTGATCAGTCCTGTTGATTGATTGATTGCTTTAAGGTGCAGTGTAATGGCAGCTAGGTCCGATGCTCATCAGGGGTTCAGTGGTTCACAATCTATCCCCCTCAAAAAGCAGACCCTCCAAACCACCTGCCTACAATCAGGACAGATTGGTCCAAGAGGCTCGCAGAAGACTCCCAGGTGTGTGAAAAGCACGACGCTCCCACTCCTGTTCCGACTCCTGTTCCAGCTCCCTGCTCCAGCTCCCTGCCCAAGTCTCCCTGCACTGCAGTCTGGGCTCAGCAGACCACCCCCTTGCCCAATTAAAACAGACCTGTTTTGAGGTTCTTCCAGAGGATCTTCTTCTAGAATCATGTTGTTCTCCAGATATTGTGGATTTTTTTTGCTTCAAAATCAGTCTAGAGGCTTCATATGTTGTTGGTTTGAGGGGAGGTTAGAGGAGGTTACAGAGACTCCTATCTGATCTCTGCCACCATGGCTCCACCCCCGGAAGGAAGTCCTGGATTTGAATTCTTACTGATTCCTGGTCCAGTATTTTAAAAACTACCACTTAATTATGTTTAGGCAGATAATCAGAATTAGGACTAGGCGTGTGATATTGTAGTGCAGAAGATGGTACAGTGGATAAAGCACTGGGTTTGGAGTCAGGAAGACCTGAGTTCAAATCCAGATGTATAACACTAAGTTGTGTGACCTCAGGTAAATCACTAAACCACTATCTGACTGAGTCTCCACAAGTATAAAATAAGCTGGAGAAGGAAAAGCAAAACTTCTCTAGTATCTTTGCCAAGAAAAGCCCAAATAGGATTATAAACAGCTAAATGACATCATTGTGATATAATGATAAACTTGAAGCTTTAGAGGACTTTGAAGAACTTAAATCAAAGAAATTTTATTTTGAATAAGTAGTGAGAATTCAGGATAAAAAAAAAACAGTAGAGAGGAATAGTGCATGACTAACATCAAAAGCATTAGCTAGATGACTCAAAGGACTCACCAGGACCCAGACTAAAGATGGTGTCTAGGGGCAGACCCTTGTCTGTAATGTGCTTTCTAGAGTCCCCAAATTGGGGTGCCAAAATGTACCACACGTCCTACAGCCCCCCCCATGCTGAGGTGCCAAACTATATCGTCTGGACTAGCTCTCTGGAGGATTTCAGGTCCAGCTCAAGTCCTTGGTCTTGGTGGAAGAGTGATGAGACTGAGACTCATATGGATGGTCAAAGATGGAATCCATTTATTTCAAGTCCTCTTAGCCCTTAAATACCTTAGTACAATTACATCATTTCAGCTCACTGAGCAACTGTAGTACCATTATATCACCACAGCACACTGAGCATGTGCCAACTATAGTACCATTACATCACCAAGCACCAAGTGCTAACTAATAAACACTATGCTATAGATAGGTAAATTTCTCTCTTTACTGTAAATATCCCTGATTCAAGTAGAACACAAGTGGTCATGACTGCCCAGACTTCTCAGGAAGGCTAAGAGCCCCTAGGGAAGAAGGGGAGCCAAACCAGACATTGTCAGCAAGTTCCCTCTGGACTGAAGGGTCTTATACCTCACCCAGAGTTCCCCCACTATCTGTGGTCCCCTACACTTGTCAGTGGCTGTTGATTTGTAAGATGTGCACAGAATGTGGTGATGAAGACTCAGAAGATATTTTTACCCCATGCTTTGGGGAATGTAAAGTATTAGAAAAAATAGGCAAAGAAGATGGTATAATCATTGAACACTGTGAGCCTTTTAGGACTAAGAGGTTATCCTTAGATCCTAAAAAAGAGTGTCAATAAGTAAAAGGAAATGTAGGAAATGGTTACTAAAAATCCTTGTCTAATATTTTACTATTGAGTAGAATGTGATGAGGTAGTTCAGAAAGATCAAGACAAGAGCAGGATGGCATGGAGAGATGTAAAAAGTCTGAAGAAGGAAATGGAGCCCTCTTCAAAAGTAAGGAATCCATTGTTCTCTTAGACAATCATCATTTCAGGAACAATGACTTCTTTGGGTAGTAATCTAACTGATCATACAGTATTTAGCTCAGAAACCATAAGACAGACTTCAAAAATCAGTGAACTGAGGATAGGCACCAAAAACCAGTGGGTCTGAGAAGAGCTAGGATTTATAACTTATTGTTTACTACTATTGCCAGGATTAAACAACCAGTGATCAAGGTGACACTAATAGCTTGCAAAATAGATAGAACTTACATAGTGCTTTAATATTTGCAAAACACTTTACAAGTAATATTTCATTCTATTCTCACAATAATACTACAAAATAATACTAGAAAATAAATAAGGAAACTGAGGCAGATGGCAATAAAATGACTTACCCACAGCTAATAGTGTATAAATCTAGACTTGAACTTAGGCAAAGACTAAGGCTAACCCCATGTCCAGTAACTATTGTATGATGTAATTGACAAATGACTTCTCCGGAATTACAAATGAGGAAAATGCATATTGATAAGAGCTCCATTAGTGATGTGTATATAATGTATATGTACTTTGTATATGTAGTATACACATAGTCATGTAGTACACTACATACTCTGTAATGCTTCATGCCTCTTACATGGAAAGTTTAAACACCTATTTACTCTCTGGGATGACTCATTCCAATCTGCTCTTACATTGAATTGTCTACTTTCCAGAGAAAGATGACATTTATTCAATTTAATTTTTTTTTAGGATTATAGGAGTAACTAGTGAGTGTAGAGGGCCACAGACAGTGGGGGAGCTCTGGGTGATGTATAAGACCCTTCAGCCCAGAGGGAACATGCTGACAATGTCTGGTTTGGCTCCCCATCTCCCCTAGGGGCTCTTAGCCTTCCTGAGACGTCAGGGGGGGTCATGACCACTTGTGTTCTACTTTTACAGTAAAGAGAGACATTTACATATATATAACAGAGTGCTTATTAGTTAGCACTTGGTGCTTGGTGATGTAATGGTACTATAGTTGGTACATGCTCAGTGTGCTGTAATGATGTAATTTTAAGGTATTTAAGGGCTGAGAGGACTTGAAATAAATGGATTCCATCTTTGGGCATCCACATGGATCTTAGCCTCATCACTCCACCAAAACCAAGGACATAAGCTAGATCCAAGATCCTCCAGAGGGCTAGTCCACACGATATATTTTGGCACCCCAGCATGGGGCTCTAGAAAGCACGCTACAATTGAGGGAAAATATACTCTCCCTCAACTAAATACTTTAGCTTTTGAACTCCCACTATAAAATTTCATTTTCACAAATCTGATATGATCACAACACTTTTAGAGCTTAACTATTTACTTATCAATTAGTTATCAACTAAGGAAACTATTAAAAAGAAAAACAAAATAATAAAAATATCAGAAGTACTCACATATTACCTTGGTCACACACCTACTAATACATTTAGTACCTGTAGAGGAGAATGGATACACACTTATAGGACTTAACAAGAGAAATATATGAAGGACAAAAATTCATGTGACTGGAATTAATAACTCTAGGTTTCAGGCTTGGTCTGGATCAGTGGAGCACAGCTTTAATCTAATTCTCTGTTAAATGCTTATCTGTTGATTCTTGAAGAACTCTGAATGATCAGAATCTTTGCCTGCTTTCTGACTGATAGTTTTTATAAACCCTTTCAACTTACCATCACTTTTAAAAGGTCACTGAGAAAATGCTGCATCTTAATTTAGCCATCAGTTTTCATTAAGTCAGAGGACAGAAAGCTTATTGGATATGCTATTTCTGGACACTATAGAACACTATAAGAACCAATTATTATTCATAGGACTGCCCAGCATACCATGCCCTCATCAAAGAACATGTTGTGCTCTATGTGCAAAGCAGAATTGAAACCCTAAAGAAATGCAAGATGTACAAATTTAGAGAATCCACTACAAATGTCCATATAGACCCATTTGTGCCCAAACTATGGTAAAGCATTCCAAGCTCATACCAGTATAACACATTGTAACTTGCTTCTAACATAGTGATACTATTTATTTCTCTTTTCAAGAATGAAAGACAACAACTATGTATTATAATTAGATCATCTCTTTTTCTAAAGCAGCTTTAAAACCTCTTTTCCTTTCCAACTTTTCCTTCTCAAAGCAGAATGGAGAGAGTGGGACTCAGAATGGAGTAAGAGCCACTTCTTAAGCCATGCAGTGAGCGGAAGAAAAATATCTGAAACTGAAGATATAATCTCATAATGTTGAAACTTTCTCTATCCAATCATGAATCAAATAGCTAAAGACTTCTATACATTGATTGTTCCATCTTTTGGTTTTTGTAGAATTTTGTTTTTGTTCTGAACTTAATAAACATCAAGTAAAATGAATATTACCATATACAAAGCAGAAAGTAGAGGATTGTAAAGGAAATTATAAATCTCTATTACATAGAGCTTGCTTTTCTTAAGAATAAAATCAACATTTAACTTTAAAAACTGTCCTGTTATCTACAAATCCTTTAGTCTTTTCATCTGTTATTTTTTCATTTTTAAGAATTTTAAATGAATCATATCATTACAAAAGGAATTATTTTTATTCTTCTTATTTTCATACTTTTATTTTCTTAATTTCATCAGCATTTCTAGAAATAAGCCAAATAATAGTGGTGATAGTGAACACTTTTGTTTTACCCCTGATCTATTAGGAAGGATTTTGGTTTATTCCCATTATAAACTCTTTTTATTTTAGATACATACTATTTATGATAGAGGGGGGAAAGGGTCATTTACTTCTATGCTTTTTAGTGTCTTTCACAGAAATGGGTCTTAAAATTTTGTCAAAAGGTTTTTAAGCCTCTGCAAATATACCTAAGTAATTTGTATTATTTATGTTAATAATAGGGTCTATTATATCTAACATTTTCTTGATATTAAACCAACTGTGCAGTCCTAGTATAAATCTAACCTGTTCCTAGGGTATAATCTTTTTGAAATGTTACTGTAGTATTTTTTAAAAAATATTGTATATGAAATGTTTTTCATTTTCTATTCAGATGATATTAATTTGAGATGTTTATCTAGAGTTTTCTTTTTCTCTTTGATTTAGATATAAAAAGAATATTTGGATAAGAGAAATAATTTGATAGGATCTCTTCTATTTTTCAAAGAATTTATCTAACACTGGATTTAATTATTCTTTGAATTCTTAATAAAAAATAACTGGAACATTCATTTTGTCATGTGGGGGAAAGAGTTTTTTTTAGGATTTCATTTATGACTTATTACATTTCTTTTTTAAGGCTAGACTATTTAAACTATTTCTTTTGTTTATCTAAGCATTTGTATTTTTGTAAATAGTCACCTGCCTCATTTAAGCCATCAGTTTTATTGGTGTATACATGGGCAAAAGAGTCTAGTAATATCCATTCTTTCATCTTCAATTGTGCATTCCTCTTTTTTGTTTTTGATGCTAAATAATTGTTTCTTTCATTTAAAAAGTCAGATTAGCTAAATTAGCTAATAGATTTTATTTGCTAAGAAGATTAGCTATTTTGTTTTTTTTAGCTTTTGGTTTTAATAATTAATTTGATAGGGTTTTTGCATTCAACTTTATTAATATCTTTTTTTTAAATTTTTTGACCTTCTCGTCTGGTAGTTAGGATATTTCATTTGCTAGGTTTTTTAGTTATTAGGTTTTTTTAGTTGCATGTCCAATAAAATTATTGATCTTTCTTTCTTCAAATTTTTCCCTAAAGATTTTTCTTATTACATCTAGTTACATCAAAAATTTTATATTGTCACATTGCTGTTGTTTTCTTTTATGAAATTATCTATTATTTCTTTTAAAAATTCTTCCATATGTTAATAAGAATTACACATGTTAAGCTTATTTCAGATTCCTTGTTGTCTAGGGGAGGGAAGGGAAAGGGGGAGAGGGAGAAAATTTTGGAATATAAGGTTTTGAAAAGGTGAATGTTGAAAACTATTTTTGCATGTATTTGGTAAAATAAAATATTATTAAAGAAAAAAATTCTTTTGGTTACTAATTTTAACACTTTAATATAATTTTGATTTTACTATAGTTAATAAGAATGTTTAATATAACTTGTTTTTTCTGCTTTTGTGGAGCTTTGTGTCTTAAAATATAGTTGATTTTTGTAAATATGCCAGGCAGTACTAAGATATGTATACTCTTTTCTGTTCCCATTCAAAAGTAGCCAGAGATCTAGTATATCTAAAGTGCCTAAAATCCTAATTTCATTCCTATTTAGTTCTTTCATTAATTTTGTCAAGGTCTGAAAGAAATACAATGAGGTCTCCAATTATAGCTTTACTATAATTTAACTCATTTAATTTTTCCTTTAATTTTTATGCTACGTGGTACAAATATGTTGTATTGTTATTAATTATCTGTGATGCTCTTAAGCTATACATAGGTGCAGAACTTAACCAGCCCCCAAGTGGTAGAAAACCCCACATGGATCTTTTTCCCTGGACTCATTCCTCACTGTCCCCAGAATTCTGGAAAGCTCCCTGCTTGAGCTATTCTGGAACAATAATCCACTGTTATTGCTGAGTAGTATATCACTAATAAGTGTGACACTTTCCCTCAATCTTTGTTTGTGGTAGAGAATTGGGTTATTGCTTCCTCTTACTTTACCACCTTTTTTCTGTGCTCCTTCATAAACCATTTTAACAAATCTAATTATAGTCTCTCCCCATCACTGCCATATTATTTCTTTGAACTTCTCTTGTCATATTCTTTGTTCTTCAGTCTTACCTTTCTAATTCAATTATGTTTTTAATTGTTTAAAGGTTAAAAACTCATCAAATTTGCCCTTTGAAATTAACAGACCTTTAAAAAAAATCACCCTTTAATTTCCACAAAGGTTTTTTTTTTTTTTAGTTTTAGCTCTTAATTCTTAGTTATATACATTTATATAGAAATGAGACAAAGAATCATAATCTCTACCTATCATTTCGTTTTATATCATTGAAATGGTTTCTTCATACTCACATTTTTTTTTCAATTTTTGGTAATAAAATGTCTTTTTCTTCTCCCTTTAAACCATTAAAGCCAATAAAATATCATCCTACATCATTTACAAGGAGATTTAAGTTTTTAATTTATTTCATGGTTAATTTTTTGGTACAAAATATCCAAAATCCCTTGTAAAAACTCTCATGCACAGCTTTTTTTTTTTTTTTTTTTTTTTCGTTTTTTTTGAGGCAATTGGGGTTAAGTGACTTGCGCAGGGCCACGCAGCTACGAAGTGTTAAGTGTCTGAGATCAGATTTGAACTCAGGTCTTCCTGACTTCAGGGCTGGTGCCCTATCCACTGCGCCATCTAGCTGCCCCTCATGTGTAGCTTTTAACAGTTTTTAGTAAATCATAGTTCTTTTTCTATTCCTTCCATGAGGCTTCAAACTATTCATGTAACATATCCTAAGTCTTTTAACAGTTGACTTGACTCTTCACCCCAAAAAATGTTTTTTCTGCTTCCTTTATCATTAAATTGCTCAATTTGAAAAAGTGAAGTAACAAAGGGACATAATGTTAGATATTACATCTGACTTTTGTGTTTGCTCTCAAAATGTAATTTTGTATATTTTTATTGTCTTCTTCCAATGACCTATGTATTTTTTATACTACATTTAATACTAGTTTTTGTACTGCACAACAGCATGTGATCTATATATCTGGTCTAATGTGTATACAATCCTACTATATGGGAATTAACGGATGTTTGATGTGCATCTAGTATGGTTTGCAGGGACTGCAATTTTTTTACTAGTGGGGAGCATAATGAATTAGAGAATTTAGCCATAGAAGCAAGAATGTAAAACATAAATCACCAGTTGTACTCTTCACTCTCCTATGTTTCTAATGGCCTCCTTGAAGCTTATAAATATTTAAAGGCAATTTTCATGGCCTGAGCACAAGTTGCTTCATTGCTTGAGCACTAATAGGGCATGACAGAATTTGAAAGGAATTAACTCTCTCTAACCCAGTTTGAAATGAGAGCCAAGGTACTTTCCATTGAAAGAGGTTTAGGTTACCAAACTAAATAGCTTTACAGAAACAAAAAGGTTTGTTTACTTAAATAAATGAAAATGTGTTGATTTAATACTGAAGCATAAGGCCCAGGGGAAACTCACAAAAAATCAATAATTTTCCTTCTCCCCTATCCCACCTTTTTCCTCCACTCCAATCTTATAGATGAAGAAGGCATGAAAACAGATGGCACATCCACCAGATGGCAGCAGAAGTTTGGTGGAAAAGAAACAGATGGCAACTTTGGATAGAAAACAAAACAGCAGCTGCAAATAAAGAATAGAACTTCACCAGATCATAGCTTTCCCATTTAGAAGCTTGAGTTTTCCAAGGAGTGTTTTCTTTTTTTGTTGGCATGCTATCTGTGTGACATTGTACTTTGTGTATTGGTTTGGGGAAAATATGATGGGAGTGGACATCCCATCATTCCCATCAATGTCATTTCATTTTATTTTTCCCTTTTTATTTACTTTATCATGATTAAATTCTTTGCTGTTTGATTAATGGTTCCTTCCAAGTTTCTTGGTAGAGAATGCACTGGATATGGGTTAAAGTTATATTTGCCTAACTATGTTTTCTGCACACTGAACTTGAGATAGCAAAGGGCTCCAGAGTTGAAGAAAATCCTTGTACAAATGTCACTATGAAAAATAATAGCAACAAAAAACTCCATATATCATTGTAAATCTAGATGGCAAACACAGACTCTCAGCTGAAAGGGACCTCTGAGATCATCCAATTCAATTTACCTGAAAAAGAATGCTTTCTATAGCATACCTGACAAAGAGGTCACCCACTTATAAATATAATAATTAAAGCAAGGCTCCATATTATGTTAGGAAGAGCTGAATATATGGAATGGATAAAATTACAGGAAGATTCTTAGATCCTCTTTGGCAAGGAACATAGGGGACTTTTTGGTTGTTAATTTTTTCCCTTTACCTGCTTGAAAAAAAAAGTGGAGAGAATTCTGTGAATTGACTCCTTTGTTTATTTATTTAATTCTTCATATTTTGGCCTATATTGGAAGTCGAAGGAAGAAATGTATAGGTCTAAATGACTCTGTGTGAAATCCAGCTTAAAATATTCTGACACCTTAAAACATATTAAAACATATTCAATTATTTTTCTCAATAGAACAGTTTTGAACAACTACATTAAAAAAAATAGGGATTCAGTTTAGTACTCTAACAATTTGGAAACTAAAATTTCTCAGAATCTCAACTACAAACAGTGAGAGATATTGCAAGATTCTCATAAAGTATTTATTATCTGTTCTATGGCAGGCACTATGCTACATATTCAGAATACAGAGAAAATGAATTAGTTCCTAGACTCAAGAAGCCTATACTCTGCTGAGGAGTATACATATAAGTACACACTTATACACAGCAAACACAGTAAACACAGCATGTATACTAGTTAAATTCAAGCTAATTTATGTGAAGGGAGGTATGAGCAACTGGGGGTTCAGGATGTTGTGCGACAGTTCCCATGTTTCAGTTTCCCTCAATTGTTTTGTCTCAGTTTCCCTCAGTAATTGTTCTGCCTCAGTAGCGATTCCCTCCCCCCCCCCTTCTGACCATCAGGAATAATTGGGCTAGCATTCCAAAGAGTCATAAAACCTCCAGATGGCCCATCTCAAACACCTGGACATGCCCCTTATCTTTATGGCCCCATTAATGTCTCCTAGCTTCTTCCCAAACTTATCACAATTTATGATCCTTCCTCCATACCCCCAACCTGTCAGAACTGAATTGACAGTCCTTTCCTGGAACTCCAATCCCCGCAGTGCCCAACCCCTCCTTCTGCTCCGTGAGTTCTTTGTTCCCCTGAGCTATGGAACCTTATAAAATCCTTGATACCCCTCAATAGAACACTGAATACTTTGAGACAATAGTCCTATTCAGTCGGCTAGTCTTACCTCTCCATTAATAAAATATTACCTAATTTCCAATGTATGATGCTGCCTCAGTTTCTCCTAGAGCATTACATTGGGAGGCCCCAGTGAGATAGGAGATCTGAGAGTAGTATTGCACATTGGAGACTAGCAGGTCTCCTTTTAGAGCCTTGAAGCAATTGGACCTGGGATTTTTAGGGAAGGCCAACTCTGGCTCGTTCCAGAGATCCACAAAGAGAGTAGTTTCAGCAGCAGCAAGAGCTCAGGGAGGACACCCCCATCTGGCCGTAGAATAGTCTGTTTGAAATCCCTGTAGGGCAAGTTCTGCCTGTCTGTCTGTCCCAATGTTGACACACTGTTTATCCCTTGAATAAGAATATGAAAAATTGAGACTGGGGTTGACGAGCTACTTGAAACCAGTTTTATCTTACATTTGACCGGGGAGATATTGGTGGGACGCTTTGCAATATCATCTGGTTCTGGGTGCCTGTTGGCACAATTCTGAGTGCTTTTAGAGCACTGTCTGCTTCTGGGTGCTTGTTGGCACAATTCTGTGTGCTTTTAGAGCACAATCTGGTTCTGGGTACCTGTTGGCACAATTCTGGTTGCTTTTAGAGCCCTATCTGGGTCTGGGTGCCTGTTGGTACAATTCTGGTTGCTTTTAGAGCACTGTCTGGTTCTGGGTGCGTTGGCACAATTCTGGGTGCTTTTAGAGCACTATCTGGGTCTGGGTGCCTGTTGGCACAATTC
>JAJPUD010005495.1:0-18493 GCA_023553655.1 Myrmecobius fasciatus | reverse complement strand
ATCACCTCAGGGCCACCCTTATTAGGGCCCCTGGCCTGGCCCTGCCCAATGCCACGAAGCCCTTCCATCTCTTTGTGGCAGAGGCTAGAGGTACTGCAGAGGGGGTTCTGACTCAAACGCTTGGCCCCTGGCAAGGCCCTGTCACTTAGCTCTCTAAGCACTTGGATTCATTAGCGGCTGGGTGGCCTCCCTGCCTGCGGGCGGGCCGTAGCTGCCACAGCCCTCCTGGTGAAGGAAGCCAACAAGCTTTCCTTGGGCCAGTCTCTCTCTGTCTCTGCCCCTCACTCTGGGGAGGCCCTCCTCAGGTCTGCCACGACTGGTGGCTCTCTAACGCACGTATCACCCACTACCAGGCTCTGCTTCGCGACCATCCTCCCCTGACCTTCTCCAAAACGTCTGCCCTGAACCCTGCCACCCTGCTCCCAGATCCTGGTTCTGACCCGGCCCCCATACATGACTGCTTCCAGCTTCTGGATGAGACCCAGTCTGTCCGGCCTGACCTTCCGGACACCCTGCTGGACAACCCTGACCTGATTGTTTTTACTGACGGGAGTAGTTTTGTTTTGGGGGGCACCCGTGTTTCTGGGGCTGCAGTGCTGGCCTGTCCCTCTCTCTCTACTCTGTGGTCTTCTTCCTTCCTTTCTGGGTCTTCTGCCCAAAAGGCTGAGCTCCTCGCCCTGACTCACGCCCTGCGTATAGCAGAAGGAAAGTCGGCTCACATGTTCACTGGCAGTCATTATGCTTTTGCAACGGCCCATGTCCAGGCCTCTCTACGAGGAAAGGGGCCTGCTGACCTCGGCTGGGAAGGAAAGTAAGAATAAGGCGGAGATACTTTCCTCACTGGACTCTATTGGCTGCTCCTCTCTGTTGCTATTGTTCCCTGTCCAGGTCACCAGTCTGGTGAGACACTGGAAGCAGTGGGAAATGGGGCTGTGGATGTGGAGGCCAGACGAGCTGCCCCTTCCCCGCTTCCTCCCGTGCCTGCATATCCTCCTTTGGAAGATTCCTTTGCTCCCAATAAACGAGGAAGGGTCCTTGGGGGTACGTAGAGGACAAAATCTTTATTCCTCAGGCACCGAGCAGAATGCTGGTGAAGGACTTACATGATTTCACTCATTGGGTAAAAAGACAGTGCACCAGCTATTGAGCAGATACTACATAAAGGATGTGGGCCAATTGAATAGGAGTTATATTCACAGGTGTAACACCTGCACCCGGGTAAATGCACAAAGAATTCAAGGGGCCCATGTGGGAATCAGGCTTAAGGGAAATATCCCGGGGGAGACATGGGAAGTAGATTCTACTGAGATACAACCCTCAACAACTGGCTACAAATACTTGTTAGTTTTTGTAGGTACCTTCTCAGGGTGGGCAGAGGCCTTCCCCACACAAAGTGAAACGGCCTTCACTGGGGTCAGGAAGATACTAAATGAAATAGTGCCCCGTTTCGGCCTTCCGGGAGCCATAGGGTCCGATAATGGCCCTGCCTTTGTTGCAAAATTATCTTCAAGCATTAGCGAGGCGCTTGGGATAGAATGGAAACTTCACTGTGACTATAGACCGCAGAGCTCTGGACAAGCAGAAAGAATGAATAGAACACTTAGGGAATTCCTTACAAAGCTCGTCTTAGAGACCCGGAGCTCCTGGGTCTCACTGCTGCCATTGGCATTACTTGGAAGTAGATGCACCCCCAACAGACTAGGCTTCCCTCCCTTTGAGATTCTGTTTGGGAGACCCCCTGCTATCCTACCCCCGGTTAGAGAGGACAGAGCCGCTGAAATCTCTAACTCCTCCCTTATCAAGTTCCTACAGGCCCTGCAGGAAACTCAGAGTCCTGGAGGCTCTTCCTGTCCCTGTGACTGAGCCGCTCATCCATTCCAGCCTGGGGATGCAGTCCTGAGAAAGACATTCTCCACCACTGGCCTTGGGCCCTGTGATCCTCACACTGTGATCCTCCCCATGCCTCCTGCTGTGAAGGTCGAGTCCATTCCCGCCTGGATCCATTACAGCAGAGGAAAGCCAGCAGTCACCACAGAGTGGTGTGTGAAGACCCCCAGAAACTGAGACTGATTGGCTCCTCTGATCCTTGACTCTATGAAGAGCATTGGGTGGAAACTCTTGGGAGGCTTGGTCCTTGTAATCTTGTTTTGCTAATTCTGTTTGTGATTCCCCTGTTGGTCTATATAGGGGCAACATCATTTGTCCTTTCTCCAGAGGTGGAATTCTAGCATCACACCATGGGGGTTCCCTCAGTGCTCCTCCTCCTCCTCCTCCCTCTGCTTTCCAAAGCCTCAGGAAACCCACATGCCCCCAAACTCACATGGAAGATGACCTTTAGGAACCTGGAGGGAGGCCCCTCTTTTTCTGCCCCTTATTATTCAGGTTTAGAGCCCTCTCTGACAGACCTCTCTGGCTCCTGCTTCCACTTCCGAGCCCTGTGGCCCCTCCAGTCTCACTGTGCCCTGATGCTGGGTGTTGCTCACTTCCCGGGGATGACTCCTTCAAGGTGACCATCCAAACCTTTGGTCAGCAGACCCAAACTACTCTGTGACCTTCCCGCGTTATCCTGACTATCCAGCAGCCCTCCCACCAAATGGGAGAAGCCCCAGAGGCTGACCCTTTGGTCCCAGGCAGTCAGCAGTTTTGATTTCAGCCATTACCTTCTGGCAATTACCCTATTCGGCCCATGTTATTCTTGGCACCACAGGATCTTGCCCCGGTCCCAATTCCCTCTACCCTTCCTGGCCCATCAGTTCCAGTCGACAATCCTCCTGAATCTTTTGGTCCCCACTCCATGCTTGCCTTATTGCCAATAGTACACTCATATTTGAACTCCACAAATCCCCAGCTGGGCTGTGATTGTTGGCTCTGCTTTAACTCTGAACCCCTTTATTTTGTTGGGATTGTCCTGGCAGACTCAGTTCCTGGGACACTTCTCAATCTCACTGTTCCTGGGAACAACCAAAGATCACCCTTGGAAATCTCCAAGGCACAGGCACTTGTCTTGTGGCTGCTTCCACGAGTCTTTCTGACCCTCTCCTCCAGGCCTGTAATCCCAGTTCCTTAATTAATGTCTGAGCCTCCTCAGAGGGCACTGCCATCTGGTATCATGCCCCTGAAGGTTCCTGGTTTGCCTGTTGTGATGGTCTGACTAAGTGTGCCTACTCTGATACCCTGCTCAAAAATCCAGATCCTTTCTGTATCCTGGTAGTGGTGTTTCCTAGCCTCTCTGTTCTTCCAGGATGGGACGATGGAACCATTTTCAGTCCCCTTTTTCCCCATTGGAGCTTATCAGACAGAGACTGCTGTGCCATTCCTTCCTCTTATAGTAGGGCTCGGACTGGCGGGCACCACAGCCCTCAGCACAGTTATTTTTAGTGAGATTTCTCTTAAAGACAGAAATTCTAAGAGGTAAAAGTCAGTAGGGATTACTATTTGGAAATATTCTATTATATATATATATATGTACTATATACTATATATACTATATATATACTATTTGGAAATAGTCTGGAAAAGCACAGAGATAGGAGCTAGAATGAAATATAAGGAATAATAAATAGATTAGGTTTTTAGATAATAGAGTGTGTAAAAGGAAGGAATATGTAACAAGTCTGGAAAAGTAGAGTGGAGGCAAGTATTGGCAGGAATTTGGAGTTTGTTTCTGATTTCGGAGATAATAAGGAACCATTGTAGTTTATTGAATAAAGGAGCAAAATGATCACTAGATCACCTTTGACTTCATGTTGAATACTTACTCTAAGTTCTGGGTACACAGTCTATTTCTAACCTTTCAGGGTCATATTCTTACAATATTCATCTGATTTTTTAAAATTCGTTTTCTAGTTAGTTGAGACAGGAATTTGGAATTAAGAATGAAGGAACTATTATCAGTCTTCCAAAGAAGAGATATTAAGGCTGATTAGGTCATATGGAGAGTGGAAAGGAGATGAATGTGGGAGATATGTGTGTGTATTAAATAACGGTGAAAGAATGTGAAGTTGAAAATAATTCAGAGATTTTAAACATAATTATTATTACATAAATAGGGAAATTAGTAAAAAAAAACTGATTTTGAGAAAAGAATTTGGGATTAAGAACATTAGTTTGAAATGCCTATGTGACTTCCAGGTGGGAATGTCCAACAAATAGATCATTGGTGTTATGAGACTAGAGTTTAAGAGAGAGATTAGGTGTGATAGGGCCAGTATTTACCTGAAACAATTTTTTTCTTCCCATTCACAACATAGGGTGGTTTTACCTAAAAGAAAACAAAGTTTTTCCCCTACTTCTATTCCTATTGGCCCTAGCCTGATTCACCTCAACTTCCTCAATGTAGCTTCCTGGCTAAAGTTGTCAAAAAGTTGCCAGGTGGATTCTGGGCCTCTCAGACTTGGTGGAACCACATGAGTTGCCACATCTTGATAACCTACTGATTAGATTCATTTCTAGATGGAGATGAGGGAGATTATATCCAAGGAAGCTAAATGTCATTGTATCCTTGTTGCATATCATTGTGCTGTTAGGGCAAAGAAAACTTTTTTTTGGTAAATGTTCAATGACTTATAAGTGTCTCATTTCATCTCTAAATTAAACCTGAATCAAGAACTTGCTGGCATTAAAATCACACCTCTGATACTTGGGCTTAAGTCCCAAATTCTCCTTCAAGGGGAGAAGGCAAGAAAAACACAGCCCACACATGTAAAACAAATTCTTATATGTGTCAAGCCAGAAAGAAAGAAAAGGATAGATTCTTCAATCTGTACTATGAATACAACACTGGAATTGTGGTTGGTCACTGTGTAAAACAGTTTTAAAATCTTTATTATTTGATTGTCCTTACGATGTTACTGTATAATTGTTACTGTATAAATTATTCTCCTGGTTCTGCTTACTTTACTCATCAATTCAAATAAGTCTCCCAGATTTTTTCTGAAACAATCTCCTTCATCACTGTATACCATACATCATATTCACATACCATTTGGCCAAATTAACAGAACAGGAAATAAAATACTTAAATAACCCTAACTTAGAAAAATAAATTTAATGAACTCCCAAAGGGAAAAAAGAACCAAATCTATAAAAATCAGCTCTTTTTTACCTTCTGAAATATATTCCAAACTCAATTTCTTTATGGTAGTGGCTACTAATTTATTCCTTTATACTCTCTATCACAAGTATAAGCCAAATTAATCCAAGAGTTATGTCAGCCAGCTTTCAATCTTCTGGCCCCACTGTGTGGAGAAGAAGGTACTCTCAGTTTAGCTGTTTCCTATATCTCTGATATGGTAACATCTCAGGGGAATCGTCATGTGTACAAGAGTTAGAGAAGCTTCTTGTTCTTTCTTCTATTTCTCCCAGAAACTCCCCATTCTTCTTGCTGTTCTGATAAGAGATTTTATGTAATTTGTGTAGACTTTCAAAGATGTCAGCACATTCATTAAAGGTCTTAGACAATTTTATTTTTCCCAGAAAAAATGCTTTAAAAAATTTTAAAGGCCCAGTGGGAAGTTTTAGTAAAAATTACAAAGCTATATTTTCTTTTTTTTTTTTTTTTTTTTGCTTTGTGCTGAGGCAATTGGGGTTAAGTGACTTGCCCAGGGTCACACAGCTAGGGAATATTAAGTGTCTGAGACCAGATTTGAACTCAGGTCCTCCTGACTTCAGGGCTGGTGCTCTAACCACTGCGCCACCTAGCTGCCCCTACAAAGCTATATTTTCAAAAGAAGAGACATCAAACAATGAGTACCTCGGAATATAAGTACCTCTTTATGAGAGGAAAGAAATCATACTTAGCAAAGAAAGACTGCTTATAAAATTATTTGTTTATTAAATTACCTTTTTGTGTGTATGATTTATCCATTTTCCCTTGTAATCATGTATTTCTGGCATGCTAATATGAGTAGGTGACATAGTAGGTTATGAAATGGGGTAATGTGAGACAAATAGAAAATAAGGCTTTATAGTTATACTATATATCTAGATTTCTCTCACCTTTTGCTAAATAATTTTTGCAGTAGCATAAATTTAAATTTCAAATTTTTTGGAGAACTTTGGAAAAATGATCCCTCATGTATTTTACATTTCTAAAAATCCCCTATGGAGAAGAATAGTTCTTTAATAGGCCTTTAATAAAGAAGGCGTCCATAAGTACTGGAGGATTCCTTGACTAATTGCTGCAAAATGAATTAACGACAATGTTCTCAATATGAAATCCATAAGCTTCCTTTCTAAAATATTTTAATAAATTTACTTCAATATAATTGATTCACTTTGTATTTTTATTCCATTTTGGTAGAGGGCAAGGCAAGCAAAGTTAACTGACTTATTCAGCGTCATACAGCTACTAAGTTTCAAGTGCCTGAGGCCAAATTTGAACTCAGATCCTCACTCCAGGACCAGTGCTCTGTGCATTGAGCCACATAGTCACTGCCCCTTTACACCATAAAACAACAACAACATTATTCTGAGAAGGGGTCCACAGGCCTCCTTCAAGAAATTGTCAGAAGGGTCCATGATACAAAAAGGGAGGAAATAGGAAAAGAAAATAAGTTTTTATATAGCACTCCTATGTACTAGGTACTATGTCAAAAACTTTTTAAAAAACCCCAAATATTAAGAATCCCTTGCTCGAACCAGGAGATCATTATACACGGCAACAACAAGACTATATGACAATCAATTCTGATGGTCATGGCTGTCTTCAATAATGAAACCTTTGAAACCACTTCCAATTGTTCACTGAAGAAAGCCATATACACCTAGAGAGAGGGATGTGAAATGTGGACCACAACATAACATTTTCATGCTCTCAATTGATGTTTGCTTGCATTGTTTCCTTTATCTAATTTTTCTTTCTTGTAGATACAATTTTTCTTGCACAACAATAAGTGTGAAAATATGTATACATATATTCTATTTGTCAAGTATTTTAACATAATTAACATGTAGTGGATATCCTGTCATCCAGGGGAAGGGTGGGGAGTAGGGGGGAAAAATTTGTAACAGAAAGCTTTGTAAGGGTTATTGTTGAAGAATTACCCATACATATATTTTGCAAATAAAAAAAAAGAATCCCTTACTCTAACATAAGGGACACAGATTTATGAATCCTATTATTCAGACTATAAGATATGAGAGTAAAAGAAGAGTCTGAATAATGAGAAAGTAAAGGAAAAGAGTAAATAAAACAAGTTACTTTTCCAATGTAGAGAAGATGATTTATCAGTAAAACAATGAATATATACAACATATGTGATATGGTAGAAAGGGCCCTGCTATAGGGAATGAGGAATCTGATTCTGCCACTAACTAGTTGAGCAGTTTTGGGTAAATCACTCTCTGGAACTCAATTTCTTTGAGAAATAAAGTTGTATTAAATTATCTCTAAAATCCTTTCCATCTCTAAAAATTGTAAAGAAACTCAAGAGATCAATTTCAAATATATATCTGTGAAGATAATAAAGGCATGTTTTCACATAAGCCTCCTTAATGAGATCCATGATTAGTGGGGGGATGGGATGGAAATCCACATAGGAGAAAATGATGAAAATGTATGATAGAAGCTGGGCCTGTCATGTATGTTACAAGAATGAAGAATAACGGGGCAGCTAGGTGGCGCAGTGGATAGAGCACCAGCCCTGAAGTCAGGAGGACCTGAGTTCAAGTCTGGTCTCAGACACTTAACATTGCCTAGCTGTGTGACCCTGGGCAAGTCACTTAAACCCAATTGCCTCAGCAAAAAAAAAAAAAAAAAAAAAAGCAAAAAAAAGAATGAAGAATAACAGAAAGCTTGATTATATATTTTGTACTCATGAAATATTTTTTTTAAATAACTAGAGAAAGACCTCTCTCACATTGGGAAGCTCATCTTTGGATGATCTGTGAAAGAACTTCAACAAGAATTATATAGGATGAGTTGTGATTGTACTGATAGAAGAAATACTGATGTTGATTACATATTTGATCCATTTAATCACTGAAATATTTACACAAAACTTTATAATAAAAAACAAATGTTTTACAAAGTTAACCCAGATATGTATTTCATGAAGGAACTCAGAATAGTTTTTTTTTTTTTCCCTTGACAATGAGGTATTAGTATTACTTTAGTCAGTCATTTTAGCCATCTTAAAGTCTTCAGGATCCAGTTTGGATTTTCTTGGCAAAGATATTAGGGTGGTTTGCCATTTTCTTCTCCAGCTTATTTTACAGATGAGGAAGCTGAGACAAATAGGGTTAAGTGACTTTTCAGTATCCTACAATTAGTGAGTATTTGAGGACAGATTTGAATTCAGGAAGATGAAGGATCAGAAAACAGCAAATACACTTTGACTGGGACAAAAAGTGGGCAAAGGATAGAAATTAAAATATTCTGAATATTTTTAAATTTTTAATATTTTATGATTTATAACATCTAATTTTTTATGCCAAGTAATGAAAATAGCAAAATAAATACAAACTTCATTTTAGTCAATTATTTTAACCTTATCCTCAACCAAGAGCAATTTATAGTTAGTAAAATGGAATGATTTAAAATTTCCCCTCTTCTTTCCTGTATTAATCCCACCCCAGCTTATACCATACACAAATTATACTACATATATACATATTACCTATGTGCACATGTATATAATGCATACATGTATATATATGTATAATGCATCTGTGTATACACTACACACATTTACACATGCACATGTATACATATGTACATATGCATATATATGGGGGTTGTATATATATATATATATATGTCTATATTTACTACAATGGAAGGTTAACAAGAAATGAAATGGCCATAAATGAGGCAGTAGAAAGGAAGAAGCGGTCTGATCAAGTATTGTGCCAGGATGATACATAAATCAGTACCTAATTGCTTGGATGGTTGTTAAAGAGTCAATCTGAATGATTGTCAAAAAGTTTCTAAAATTTTTTTAACCAAACCCATGATTTTATTGGTATTTCCCATGAGAAAATTTCCTTCACTTATCAAGACTGACACCTGCTCTGCAGTTTGGAATTTTAAATAATTGTCTCTAAAATAAGAAATATATTCCTAGCCCTTAGTAAGTCTGGTGCTTGATAACAGAGTGCTCAGGGTGAATTGACTTTTAGATAAATAAAGTGCGTAACTATATGTATGCCAAAAACTAGAAATAGCAGTCTTCTGTTTAGGGAATTGGAAAGATGGATTTTTTGTTTTTAATTTTTCTCTGAAAATTATGCATCCATATCTTAGAAGCATTATTTCATGGTCACAGCAGCAAAGAAGGCCAGCATATTCCCAACAGACATAATTATACATTACTGGGGGACATAGTGCATCTTTTTGCAAAGTCAGCAAGAGGAATCCATCCATCCATATAATGCTCTAATCAAAATCTAATTTTTTTTATTTTAAAAATGTTTCCTCTAAGAAATCCTGGCTCTGCCATTTAGGAGTCAAATAGAGTGAATTCATAGTTTGGGAATCTTGTACAATTGCTTTATTATAATTTTAGGGACATGATTTTAATTTGCAGAGAAGTCTGTGTTTCCAATTTTGGCTATGACTGATATTAAAATCTACCAGCCTTGCATATTGAAATGCTTCAAGCTATTATCTTATAATTCTTCCTTTCTTAGCCAAACTGCACAACAACAACAACAATCATCACCCTAATTCTCCTCTCCCCATGCTTCCTTCTCATCTCTTTGTCTTTGTTTCTTTTCTTCTCATTCATCTTTTAACTGATAGCAATGTGGATTCCAAATTAATAACATAACTAAAATTGTTCTTTCTGAGGTTACCAGTGATCTCTTAATTGCCAAATATGATGGCATTTTTTTCTGTTTTCATCCTGATTGATATCTCTGAATCATTTGACACTGTCAACTACCCCCTTATACTTGGGTGTCTCTACTGCCTGAGTTCTCTTTTGGTTTTTTGTTTTTTTTTTTCCTACCTGCCTGGTTGCTTTCTCTTAGGATCATTTACTGAATCAAGCAACTGATGCACCTCCTAATGGTGGGTGTCCATAGAGACTGATTCCTGAGCATTTTTTCTTCTCTATATTCTCTTGATCCATTAACTCAGTGCTACATGAGGCAGTGGTAAGAGTGTTGGTTCTGAAGCCATAAAGAACTGAATTCAAATCCAGCCTCAAACATTTACCAGCTTTGTGATTCTAGGCAAGCTACTTGACCTCACCTTTATTTCCTCATCTGCAAAATTGGAATAATAATAGTATCTGACTCTTAGCACTATTGGAAAAAAAGAGATAATATTTGTAAAAAGATTTGTAAATTTTAAATATAACTATATTTATGTTTTAAACATAGCTATGAAAATAGCTATTCAATCATCATATGTATTCAATTATCATCTCTATGCAAATTACTTGCAGATTCATATACAATTCTTGCTTTATGTAATCAGATTATTCCATAGAACTCTAAAATGATTTTACATAATGTGAATTTGTTCATGGAGGTGGATAAGGAAAAGAGAGATGGAAGAGGAAAAAAGGAACCTTGGGCCTGTGGTAGGAGAGGGTTGGAACATAGTTCAAGGATATGTAGAAACTAGGGACAGAGAAGCAAAAGCAGGAGAATCATACCTGATAGAGAAGGCAGATGTATGGTTGGGTGGTCAGAATGGAGCAAAGGTCATCTCTTCAGAGTCATTTTCAAGCCAAAAACCCAATTGGGGATCACAATAGTGCCTGTCTCTGCAAGCTGTGTTCTACTTTCACTTGGAATTGTTTATTTGTTTGCTTTTTAATTAAGTGGGTGAGAAATTATGGCTATGGGAGCATCAAGAAGGAGAGCAGGAATGGGAAGAAAGAGCATAGTACAGCAAAGTTAATATAGGTGGAGTTTGTTTTTGGAATGCAGATTTCTTTCAGAATTCTTTACATAAAGCCACATTGGTATAATGTGAATTTACTTAAAGTGAGAACAGTTTATATACAGTTGGTCTGTAATTCTTTGGAGACTATTGTGCTCCATGTCTCAAAAGCATAAAAGAATACCAGGAGAATGCTGAGCCTTTGTTTCTGGGAGTAGTAGTTTCACATCAATAAAAGAGCTTTGCAATATTCTGAAGTTAATTATATCTTTTCTCCTTTTGTTTAATTATGGATATAATTCATTTTTATTTATTTTTGTGGGGGAGATTAGGTGATGCCCTAGCTGGAAGTACAATGGTCATTCCCAAAGTTAGGCTGATTGGCATAGGAGCTTTATTTTTACTCTTATTTAGTCAGTTCACAACTTCTTAGACTACCTGGTATTCCCTTGCTTCAGGATGGGGAGAGGTCTCACTATTTTAATGCTGAACTTAGTTCAGACACTAGTTTGATGGAGCATGGATTTAATTAAACAAGTCTGGCTTCTTCTGCCTTTTACTCAAATATCCTTTTCAAGTTAGACATACCAAAGTTGACCTTGTGAATCTGAGAGATCCCAAGTCTAGTGTGACAGATCCCAAGAAATATTGGCAAGGGAAATTTCTTTCTTGGAGAAAATAATTGTAGAAGACATGAATGGAGAGTTGTTTGGACAATAGAGAATCTAAGCAAAATGCAGAATGCCTATTCAGTAGGCTCAAAAGTGCTTTACTTTCTGATGAGATTTAAATATCACACTTTTGAATGATTGTAACAGTGGTTAGAAGTTAAAGAATTTTTTGAAATTTATTTTACCAAAGAAAACTCTGGGTGTTCTGTGTCTTTTTAGCATTTCTTTCATGGCTATGAAATAAATAATTGTTCCATACCCAATTCATACTGGACCCTGGGTATCTTTTTTCTCCACCACTTTTCAGAGACTTAGACATGAGAATGAATCCAGGGCAGAAGGGCCAGTATTCACTGCTAATGTTAAGAATGCTAATGCTAAGAATCAAAAAAAATAAATATTGGTCCTTAGGAAGATCGTAACATTTAGTAAAGTTGGGTGATATTTAAGTGGGAAGAAAATAATCTAGCAAAATTAAGTAAAGATATGTAATGAGGCCCTCAAAGGGTAAAGCTTATATGTTGCAAATAGAATAAAGAACCAAAACAACTTAGTAAACTTGGTAAAAGTTTTAGTTAAAAGTTAGTTAAAAACTTAGTAAAGTTTTTCCAGAATAAAAAGAATAAGAGAATTGTCATAAGACAAATTTCAAATTTATTAAAACAAAGGATATATTTGTCATAGAGTACAAAGTAAGAAGCATTTTTATGATTACTTATTCATGAGAAATTAACACCATTATAATAGTTAAAATAATCACATTTTCTACTTTATTTTTAAAATTTATATTACATTCTTTGCTAACACAATACTATAAGTATTTAAAACTTTACAGGCAGCATATTTAACAATCAAAACTTTAAAAAGACCATATCTGTCAAATGGAGCATATCATATCTAAAAGCTAGATTTTAAAGTCAAGTTATTTGAGTAGGAATCAAAATAGAAACATATGTGATATGATGCAGAGTCATCTGCATCTTCAACCTTTACATCTTCAACCTTTTTTCCAGAAAAAAATGCAAAATCTACCTCTTCCATATCTTTTCCCCATGATTCCATAGAACTAAAAGGAATTTTCCTTCTCAAATTGCTCAAAGCACTTTGTCTGGACCCTACCTTCACATTTTCCATCTCTGTTATGTTCTAATTATTTATGTTCATGTCTTTCCCTAGACCGTAAATTTCTTGAGAAGCAGAATCTGTATTATGTTTGTGTCCCCGATATGCAGTTCATTGCCTTAGCTATAGAAGATACTTACAAATGTTACTGAATTGAATAAATGATTATTTCATTGAATTAAACTATTGAACAGAGTCAGTTTATCATGGTGCATTCCTTTTCTTTTAAATTAAACATTCTGTAATTATTTTCAATCCTGAATTTCTTTCATCTTTTCATCTTCCCCCTTTAAGTTGATTTTATGCATTTAAATGTTTTAATGTGTTTCATGTACAAACTGCTTTTTTGTTTTGATTTTATTTTCTTACTAAATTAATAAATTATCCTTTCCACTCATTATTAATTATATAGATTTAAAGACTCCTTTTGTTTGGCAATGTCTACCTGTTATTTTCTGAATTTTAAAAAATGGAAATAATACTTAATTTTTGAGGAAGATGGCTTAGATTAGAACTTTATAATGAAGAATGGATCTCTTATAATGTAGATTTAAATCTGATCATCCATATTTCTAATCAGGAATGGAAAATAATGATTGCTTTTACAATCCTTATTTATTTTTCAAATGTAATTCAAACTATTCTTTTTTTTTAAGGCCAACAGAAATGAGGAGGTTGGGTTGGGTTATATATCAATAATGCTGGATTACTTTCAAATATTAACTAAAAGCTAGCATGTCTTTGTTATATATGCAGCAATTTATTGCTACTAACAGATATATAGTGATGATTAATATATATTATATTTTAAGGTTTGCAAAACACTTTATACATAGTTTGATCCTCACAACTCTATAAATTAGAGTCTAGTATCATTCCAATTTCACAGACAAGGAAACTTATACCTTAACAAATTAAATGATTTACCAAGAGTCACATAGCTCCCATATATATAAGTATTTGAAATGAAAATTTTCTGATTTTGACTCCTACACATGTAAAAGTAGCTGACATATAAAGCCATAACATACTAAAACATTTTTTATTAAAGCTTTTTATTTGTATAACATATGTATGGGTAGTTCCTCAGTATTGATCTTTACAAAGCTTTCCGTTCCAAATTTTACCCCCAGTCCCCACCCCTCCCCTAGATGGCAGGAAGTCCATTACATGTTAATAATGTTGAAATGCTTGAGAAGTTATGCAAGAAAAATCCTATCTACAAGAAAAAAAAATCAGAGAAAGAAAACACTCTGTAAGCAAACATCAATAAAGAGCACGAAAATGTTATGTTGTGGTCTACATTTCATATCCCTCTCTCTGGGTGTATATGGCTTTCTTCACTGAACAATTGGAACTGGTTTGAGACATTTCTTTGTTGCAGAGAGCCATGACCATCGGAGTTGATCATCATATAGTATTGTTGTTGCTGTGTATAATGATCTCCTTGTTCTGCTTGTTTCACTCAGCATCAGTTCATGCAAGTCAATCCAGGCCACTCTGAAATCATCTTGCTGATCATTTCTTACAGAACAATAATATTCCACAACATTCATATACCATAATTTATTCAACCACTCTCCGATTGATGGGAATAAACTCAGTTTCCAGTTTCTAGCCACTACAAAAAGGGCTGCCATAAACATTTTTGCACATGTGGGCCCCTTTCCTTCCTTTACGATCTCTTTGGGATATAGGCCCAAATGAAACATTGCTGGATCAAAGGGTCTGCACAGTTTGATAATTTTTTGAACATAGCTCCAAATTGCTCTCCAGAATGCTTGGATCCGTTCACAGTTCCACCAATAATGTATTAGTGTCCCAGCCCTCCCACATCCCCTCCAGCATTCATCGTTATCTTTTCCTGTCATTTTAGCCAATCTGACAGGTGTGTAGTGGTACCTCAGAGTTGTCTTAATTTGCATTTCTCTGATCAATAGTGATTTGGAGCAACTTTTTCATATGACTAAAAATGGTTTTAATTTCATCATCTGAAAATTGTCTGTTCATATCCTTTGACCATTTATCGATTGAAGAGTGGCCTGAATTCTTATAAATATGAGATAATTCTCTATATATTTTAGAAATGAGGTCTTTATCAGAACCATTAAATGTAAAGATGATTTCCCAATTTGATGCTTTCTTCCTAATCTTGTCTGCATTAGTTTTGTTTGTACAGAAACTTTTTAACTTAATATAATCAAAATTATCTATCTGGTGTTCAATTAAGAGTTCCAGATCTTCTTTGGACATAAATTTATTTCATCTCCACAGGTCTGAGAGGTAAACTATACTACATTCCTCTAATTTGCTTACAATATCACTCAATATCAAGATCATGAACCCATTTAGATCTTATCTTGGTATGTGGTGTTAGGTGTGGGTCAAGCCCTAATTTCTTACACACTAGTGTCCAATTTTCCCAGCAGTTTTTGCTGAATGGTGAGTACTTGTCCCAAAAGCTGGGGTCTTTGGGTTTATCAAATACTAAATTGCTAAAGTTACTGCCTAGATTGTCCTGATATCCTATCCTATGCCATGGATCGACTGCTCTATTTCTCAGCCAGTACCAAATGGTTTTGATGACCGCTGCTTTATAATACAGTTTTAGATCTGGTACAGCAAGGCCACCTTCATCTGCCCTTTTTTTCATTAATCCCCTTGAAATTCTTGACCTTTTGTTGTTCCAAATGAACTTTGCTACTATTTTTTCTAGATCTGTTAAAGAATTTCTTGGGAGTTTGATTGGTATGGCACTAAATAAGTAGATTAGTTTGATTAAATTAGTAGATTAGTTTATTGTCATTTTTATTATATTCGCTCTGCCTACCCATGAGCACATAATGTTTTTCCAATTGACTAGGTCTGATTTTATTTGTGTGGAAAGTGTTTTGTAATTTAGTTCATATAGTTCCTGACTTTTCCTTGGCAGATAGACTCCCAAGTATTTTATCCTATCATCTGTTATTTGGAATGGAATTTCTTTTTGTATCTCTTGCTGCTACACTTTGTTGGTAATATATAAAAATGCTGATGATTTATGCGGATTTATTTTGAATCCTGCAACTTTGCTAAAGTTGTGAATTGTTTCTAGTAGTTTTTTTAGTTGAGTCTCTAGGGTTCTCTAAGTATACCATCATGTCATCTGCAAAGAGTGATAATTTGGTTTCTTCATTACCTACTCTAATTCCTTTTATCTTTTTTTCTTCTCTTATTGCTAAAGCTAACATTTCTAATACAACATTAAATAGTAATGGTGACAGTGGGCAGACTTGTTTCACTCCTGATCTTATTGGGAATGGTTCTAATTTGTCTCCATTACATACAATGCTTGCTGATGGTTTTAAGTAGATGCTACTAATCATTTTAAGGAAAAGCCCATTTATTCCTATACTCTCTAGTGTTTTTAAATAGGAATGGGTGTTGGATTGTATCAAATGCTTTTTTTGCATCTATTGAGATAATCATATGGTTTTTGTTAGTTTGGTTATTAATATAATTGATTATGCTGATAGTTTTCCTAATATTGAACCAGCCCTGCATCCCTGGTATAAATCCTACTTGGTCATAGTGTACTATCCTGGGGATGACTTTTTGTAATCTCATTGCTAATATCTTATTTAAGATTTTTGCATTAATATTCATTAGGGAAATTGGTCTATAGTTTTCTTTCTCTGTTTTCACCCTATCTGGTTTAGCTATGAGCAACATATCAGTATCATAGAAGGAATTTGGTAGTATACCTTCTGTCCCTATTTTTTCAAATAGTTTGTACAGTATTGGAATTAATTGTTCTTTGAATTTTTGGTAGAATTCACATGTAAATCCATCCAGCCCTGGAGATTTTTTCTTAGGGAGTTAGTTAATAGCTTGTTCTATTTCTTTTTCTAATATGGGGCTATTTAAATAATTTATTTCCTCTTCTGTTAACCTGGGCAATCTATATTTTTGTAGATATTCCTCCTTTAAATTTAGATTATCAAACTTACTGGCATAAAGTTGGGCAAAGTAGCTCCTAATTATTGCTCTGATTTCCTCTTCATTGGAGGAAAGTTCTCCCTTTTCATTCTTGAGACTAACAATTTGATTTTCCTCTTTCCTTTTTCTTATCAAATTAACTAAAGGCTTACCTATTTTGTTGGTTTTTTCGTAAAACCAACTCAGTTTTATTTATTAATTCAATAGTTATCTTATGTTCAATTTTATTAATTTCTCCTTTTATTTTTAGAATTTCCAATTTGGTATTTAATTGAGGGTTTTTAATTTGTTCTTTTTCTAGTTTTTTTTTTTAATAATAAGCCCAATTCGTTGATCTTTTCTTTCTCTATTTTATGCAAGTACAGAGATATAAAATTGCCCCTTATAACCGCTTTGGCCGTATCCCACAAATTTTGGTATGTTGTCTCATTATTGTCATTCTCCTGGATGAAATTACTGATTGTGTCTATGATTTGCTCTTTCAACCATTCATTTTTCAGGATTAGATTATTTAATTTCCAATTAACTTTTGGTCTATTTTCTCCTGGCCTTATATTACATGGGATTTTTATTGCATCATGATCTGAAAAAGATGCATTTACTATTTCTGTCTTTCTGCATTTGATTTTGAGGTTTTTATGCCCTAACACATGGTCAATTTTTGTATAAATTCCATGAATTGCAGAGAAAAAAGTAAATTCCCTACTGTCTCCATTCAATTTTCTCCAAAGATCTATCATACCTATCTTTTCTAACAATTAGTTTACTTCCCTAACTTCTTTCTTATTTATTTTGTGGTTTGATTTATCTAATTCTGAGAGAGCAAGGTTGAGATCCCCCACTAGTATAGTTTGGCTGTCTATTTCTTCTTGCATCTCTCTTAATTTCTCCCCTAGGAATTTGTGTGCTATTGCACTTGGTGCATACATATTTAGTATTGCTATTGATACATTATTTCTGGTACTCTTTAATAAAATATAGTTTCTTTCCTTATCTCTTTTGATTAGATCTATCTTGGCAAATTGAATATATGTATACATATTTCCAAACTTGTCATTGTTGTGCAAGAAAAATCTCATCTACACAAAAAATATATGAGATAAAGGAAACACAATGTAAGCAAACATCAATCAAGGAGTATGAGAATGTTATGTTGTGGTCCACATTTCATATCCCTCTCTCTGGGTGTATATGGCTTTCTTCAGTGAACAGTTGGAGGTGGTTTGAAACATTTCATTTTTGAAGAGAGTCATGTCCATCAGAATTGATCATCATATAGTACTGCTGTTGCCGTGTATAATGATCTCCTGGTTCTGCTCATTTCACTCAGCATCAGTTCATGTAAGTCTCTCCAGGCCTCTCTGAAATCATCTTGCTGGTCATTTCTTACAGAACAATAATATTCCATAATATTCATATACCATAATTTATTCAGCCATTCTCCAATTGAAGGGCATCTGTTCAATTTCCAGTTTCTAGCCACTACAAAAAGGGCTGCCACAAACATTCTTGCACATGTGGGGCCTTTTCCTTCCTTTATGATTTCTTTGGGATATAAGCCCAATAGAAATGCTGCTGGGTCAAAGGGTATGCACAGTTTGATAACTTTTTGAGCATAGCTCCAAATTGTTCTCCAGAATGGCTGTATCCGGTCACAGCTCCACCAACAATGCATCAGTGTCCCAGCCCTCCCACATCCCCTCCAACATTCATCATTAACTTTTCCTGTCATTTTAGCCAATCTAACAGGTGTGAAGTGGTACCTCAGGGTTGTCTTGATTTGCATTTCTCTGATCAATAGTGATTTGGAGCACCTTTTCATATGACTATAAATAGTTTTAATTTCATCCTCTGAAAATTGTCTGTTCATATCCTTTGACCATTTATC
>JAJPUD010005494.1:112882-157297 GCA_023553655.1 Myrmecobius fasciatus | reverse complement strand
AGAAGGTATACTGCCAGAATCCTTCTATGAGACCGATATGGTGCTGATAGCTAAACCAGGTAGGGTAAAAACAGAGAAAGAAAACTATAGACCAATTTCTCTAATAATTAATAACCAAAAGGAATTCCTAAAAGAACTGAAAAGGGTTTTTAAAAATCAATGAAAGGTTGAAGGAAAATTGGGTAATGAATTAAGTGATGCAAGAAAATTAGGGAAAAAAGCTTCATAAATGAAGCATCCTCCCAAAAAATAGTAAAGAAAATAATAACATAAAAATAGATTTGTCCAAATGACAAAAAAGTATAAAAGCTCATTGAAGGAAAAAATAAATAAATAAATTGTAAGGAAAAATTGGGAAGAAAATGAAAAGGGATGGAAAAAATGGGAAAAAATGAAAATTTGGCAATAAATACACAAAAAATATTGAAAAAAAATCTAAAATTAGAATTGGGAAAAATGTACAAAAATTCACTGAAGAACAGAACTTCTTTAAAAGGAGAATTGGCCCAATAAAAAGAGGGTCAAAAACTTGCTGAAGAAAAAAAATCCCTTAAAAATTAGAATTAAGCAAATAGAAGTTGATAATTATGTAAGATATCAAAAACATTTAACAAAGTCAAGATAATAAAACAAAAATGGAAGAAAATTTGAAATATCTCATCAGAACAATGAATGACTTGCAAAATATTTTGAAGAAAGGTACTTTAAAAATATCAGAATACATGAAAGTCATGATCAAATAAAGAGCCCAGAGACATCAAAAGCCAGTGATCTATTTATACTAACCATTTTTGCAATGCCAAAGAATTGGAAATTGATGGTCTGCTTATCATTTGGGGAATGGTTGGATAAATTGTTTCATATAATTGGGATGAAGCACTATTGTGCAATAGGAAGTTTAAAAAATGGTATACTGTGTATGGACTGATGCAAAATGAGAACAATTTGGTAATGATGATCAACTGTGAAAGACTTGTGAAAAACTGTCCAATATAGTGATCCAAAAGAATGTGATGAGAAATGTTTGAAAAATCATGCTTAAAAATGCCATGTACTTCTAGAGATAGAACTGATGAATTCTGAGTGTAACTTGAAGTACAATTTCCAATTTTTCTTGCTTTTTAAAAAATATGACCAATATGGAAATAGGTTTTGCCTTATTTCATATCACATTTAATAATCACATTGATTGCCTTTTTAGTTGTTGGTGGAAGGCATTGAAGAGAGAAAATTCAGTACTCAAAATTTAAAAGAAAAATGTCAAAAAAATAATAAAATGTTAAAAAGGAAACAAACAAAAAGATATAGCAGATTCCACATTATAGAATCAGAGGCTTTAATATTGTGAGAAGCAAAGGAGTTAGAATTACAACTAAGAATAATGTATCCAGGAAAACTGATTATAATGTTTCAGGGCAAATAAAGATTTTTAATGGAATAGAGGACTTTCAGACATTCCAGATAAAAAGACTAGAACTGAATAAAAAAAAATTGACTTTGAAATACAAGACTCTAGAAGTATAAAAAGACAAAGAGAAAACAAAAATTATAAGAGAATCAATAATGTTCAAACAGATTCCTTGATGAGAGAATGATAATTGTAACTATTAAGAAGTTTATCATTAAGTTTATTAGAAGGACTTTACATTGACAAAGCATGAGTGTGAGATGACTATGATAAAATGATTTCAAAAAAATAAAATTAAGTCATGGAAAGATGAATTAAATGGGAGAAGCTGGAAATGAGAGGAAGAAGGAGAAAATTATCTCACATAAAAGAGACTAGAAAAAAAGCTTTTACAATAGAAAGGAATATGAGGTGGCAGGCAAAGCTTGAATATTATTCCTCAAACTTGCTTCAAAAGGGAAATAACAAAAACACAATAGAAATCTATCTAATCCTACAAAGAAGTAGGAAAGGAAGGGTATGCAAAGAGGAGAATGGGATTGATAGAAATGAGATAGGCTGATAGAAGAGAAAGTCCAGCAAAACACTTTTGAAATGAAACAAGGTAAAAAGGATAAATGGGAAATATAGAATAGAAGGAAATACAGATAATAAATATGAATTAAATTAACTAATCCACAAAACAAAAGAATACCAGAATGTAATAAAACCAGTATTCAACATTAAGTTGTTTATAAGAAACACATTTTAAACAAGAGACACAAAAATAATAAAGGGCTACATCAGGATATATGCTTCAGCTGAGGTTTTTGGGTTTTTTTTTTTTTAAAGGAGGGTTAGGAATCATCATCTATGACAAAGCAAAAATAGATATAATTAAATGAGATTAGAAGAGAATCTATGTTTTGCTAATAAGTACCATAGACAATTAAACAATACCAATACTAAATATGTGCACAAAAAACATAGCTTATAAATTCTTAAAGGAAAATTTAATTTAGAGGAAGAAATAGATAGTAAAACCATAGTATTAGGAAAATTCAAATTTCTCCTTTCAGAATTAAATAAATTTCTAACCATAAAATAAACACAAAAGAAGTTAAAGAGATGAACCAGATTTTATAAAAGGTATGATAGACTTCTGGAGAAAATTAAATGGCAATAGAAAACACTCTATCTTTTTCTCAACTGTTTTTGGCTCCTTCAAAAAATTGGTTTAGGACATAAGCCTCACAACCAAATGCTGAAAAGCAGAAATGCTAAATGAATCCTTTTCGGGACATTTTGCTGTAAAAATTACATTCCATAGAAACCATGGAAAGACATTAAAATCAATGAGGAACTAAATCTAAGCTTAAAGAATGATAGAAATAATTTCATTAAAGACAATGACAGAAATGAGAATATATCAAATTTTATGGAATTCAAGCAAAGCAGTACTTAGGGGAAAATAAATTTCTCTAAAGAATTGACTTCCATTAATAAAACAGCAAAAGAACAGATTAGTGAATTGGGTATGCACCTAAAACAACAAATGAAAAAACCTTGAAAAATAATTTTAATATCTCCAATTTAAAGACCAAATGAGAAATCTTGAAAATCAAAGCTGATTAATATAAAACTGAAAATAAGAAAACCATTGAATTAATAAGTAAAATTAGTTGTAGCTTTTAAAATAATTATAATAACAAAACAAATTATTGTTTAATGTCATTGAGAGTGAATTCACCACAGATGAAGGTGGGCATTGAGCACAAAACTCTTACTCTTTGCAGACTGTTGGTATATTTAGAGAATGAACTTAAAATCTTGTTGAACCAATTAACAGCTTCAACAATGTTGCAGGATACAAAATAACCTCATACAAATTATTAGCATTCTATATTTTAACAAGAGTCCTTCAGCAAGAATCAGAAATTCCATTTAAAATAATTGTGGAAAATATAAAATACTTTGGAATATGCCAAGACAAACCCAGGATCTATATGAACACAATTATAAAACATTCCACAAAAGTAAATTCTGATCCAAACAAAGGAAAAAATACATATTTATCATAAGAAAACAAGCCAATATAATAAAACTGACTGTTCTACTTAATTTACTTATTTAATGTCATATTAATGAAATTATGGGTAAATTATTTTTAGAGTTAGAAATAAATAATTCATCTGGAAGAAAAAATGTGAAGAATCTCAAAGGAATAAATAAAGAAAAATATGAAGAATAGTGGTCTTGAAATCCCAGATCTAAAACTCTACTACAAAATGTTCATTAAAATAATCTGATACTAAGAAACAAAGTGGTACATCAGTCAAAATGGATGTATGGTTTAGATATAAAGGGTGATAATATGAGCAAATTAGGGAAGCATTGAATATTTTATCTGACTGATTTGTGATAAAAATTTATGACCAAAAAAGAGATAGAAAGCATTATGGGATATGAAACAAATAATGTCGACTGTATGACATTAAAAAAAGATTTGCATAAGCAAAACCTTTGCAGTAAAGATTAAAGTAAAGCAGGAAACTGGGAGTGGGGGGCACGGGGAGGAAGGCAGTTTCTCAAAGATTTAATTTCTCAAATACATAGAGAACTGAGTCAAATTTATGAGACTATGAGTTATTCCAAAATTGTTAAATGGTTAAAGGTCATGAACTGGTAGTTTTTAATATGATTTAATATAGACTATTAAAATTCAATAATCAAATTAATAAAATAAGTATAAATTAATAAGTAATTTCTGAAATTCCACAATATAATATTAGATTGGCTATTATGACAGAACAGGAAAATAAATATTGAAGTGGATGTGGAAAACAGGGACATCATTGCACTGTTGGTGTAGCTGTGAACTGCTTCAACCATTCTGGAGTATGACTTTGAAATATGCCCCAAAGGCTATAAAATCATGCATGACCTTTTACCCAATAGTACCACTATTTAAACTGTATTCAAAAGAGATTTTTAAAATAAATAAATAAAAGGAAAAACAACTTTATGAAAATAAATATTTATAGCAGCTTTTTTATACTTTCTTGTGATGGTGGTGTCTGAAAAGAATCGGAAGTTGAGAGGATGTCCATCAACTGGAAAATGGCTGTCTAGATTGTGGGAAATGATGGTGATGGAGTATTATTTTGCTACAGAAATGAAGAGCAGTATGTTTTTAGAAAAAGTTGGGAAGCCTTACATGAACTGATGTGAAATGAGCAGAGAGAGAAAAGCATTGTACCCAATACATTTTTTATTGTCTGATGTAATTATTCTACTGATTATCTGAATGTTCAATTGAGAATGATTTAACTATTATCAGTAATACATTACAAGACAATTCCTAAGGACTTATGACAAGACAACAAATAAATAAATAAATTGCTATCCACCTGTAGAGAACACACTGATGGAATATGTATGCAGATTTAAGTGCACTTATTAAAATAATAATAATAAGTATTATTGTTATTTTGCTCTGTTTCCTTTTGCAGCATGAGTAATATAGAAATTTTCTGCATGATCACACATGTATAATTTGTATCAAATTGCTTTCTTTCTGAAAGAAAGAGGTTGGGAAGAAGGGAAGAAAAGAATTTGGAACTCAAAATTAAAAAAAAAATTAAATTCTTTTGTTTACATATAATTAAGCAAAAAGAAAATGGAGTATGTAAGCCGTCCTTCAATTATCCTTCATTCTAACTATGTGAACTTCCCATTTTCTTTTTCATGTATTTCTTTTAAATATTTTTACATCACTTCTTTTCCATGATACATTTTTAATATTTTGCTGCCTGCTTAAAATGCTCATTGGATGGATTTAGGATGAACTTCAACTTCATCACTTTAGACATTAGTAATCCACAGGTAAGAGTCACACAACAACACTGGAAGAATACTGATATTAGGAAAATCAGGAGGTTTTTTTTCGGAGAAAATTAATAAGAATTAAATAAAATGCACAAATTAGTTTAGGTATTCTTCTTCTTAATCCATTCTAATTATTTGATTACTCATGATCATGTATAGTATATATGTTTCCAGTTAAGGAAAAAAATCCATTTACTGAAATTCCCTTTCAGTTATTCTGAATGAATGTACTTTACTAAATGTTATACTTCTTTTTGTCTTGCAGTAATTCTGTAACTTTCATTGTAGACAGTATGTTCCCTCCTAGATTGTTAAGTACTAAAGTTTGTACTTATTAAATAAATGCAAAAACGTTTTAAAAAGTAACATTTTTTAATTTAAAGGATTACTTGTATTTTCTTCCTTCAGTTTTTATTACATCTGTGAACACGAGTCATTATATTGATATCAATGGAATGAATTAATAAACTTAAGGCTATAGAATACATGGGTAATAAGTTGTCAGTAGTCTCAGTAAAGTGTACAATTTCTTTCATAGTTTTATTTATATTTAACTTATGTTTTTCCACATAAGCAATGGATAGTTTTTAATTTTTACATTTCTTCATTATAGTGAAGCAATGTCATCACTTTATTAAGGAGGTATCTTAATTTATACACAATACACTAGATCATGGAAAGGGGATTGCTTTTATATTATGGGCTCAAATTTGTATTACTTCTCATTAGTCACTCATCTTATTAAACTATCAATTATAAAATATAAACTTTAAAGATTAAGTTATTAGTATTTTACATCCTTTAGTAAATTCAGCAATGGCAAAATGAAAAATACATTTTATTCACAGGTCTGTGTCCCAAAACTATTTAGTTAAAATATCATCTTATATACTACTTTTAAAAAAATTATTTTTTTCTTAGTTCATTTCCTTACTAATATTTCATTGATTTATGAATATGTATATATATATTTGAATTTCCCTTTAGATTGGGCTTATTTTATCACTACAGTTGTTAAATTAACTTTTCTTATTTGAAAGATTTTTTTGCCTTTTTATTAAGAAACAACATAAAAATGGGCATTATTATTTAAATTAGTATATGGAATAGTTTAGTGGTAAGTCAATTTTATCATGAAAAAGTAAAATTCTTGAAACAAGGAAAAAATCATTTAAAAACCTTCATTTTTTATATATTGCCTGTGAATATTTATAAAATAGTAATTCAACTTCACCAATTAATATTATATAATATACAATTTTATAAGTTTATGATCATGTAATAATTAAAAGTAGCCTAATCAAATTAATGAATTTAGGTGGAAGGGATAGAGATAAGTACTAGAGTTGTGTTTTTATTAATGTACAGAACTTTCTCATGTGATAAGAGAAGGTGCAATATAGCACCTTCTCTACAGTTTAGCATCATGTTGATTTTTTTTTATTTTTAAGTTTTGTGCCTAATAAGTTTACATTTATATTTATAAAACAAAGATTTACATGCTTTAACTCATTTGAATAACTGGCTTTTCTTATGGTTCAGCGACTACCATTTCTTGTCTTACTATTTGTCTTTCTATTTTCCTTTTAGGCAGAGTTGTGGGAACCAAGAGGCCAATTATAAAATATAAAGTTTTCTCTGAATGCAATGATTTTTGCTTTATTAGCTCCTCTGATGAGTATAGATTTCTCTGACAGAGTGGATTGACTCCTACTGTTATGCTCTATTGGATCAATATGCATTTAGATATTTTATCAGCATCTGTGTAATCATCTGATTAAGTAGGAATTCCTTCTGGGGAGTTATATTATTCCACCAATTGTATGTAACTAAATAGATCAAGTATATGGATTTTGAGAAAATATGCAATCTACTCAATTTGAGGTAATTCTAGTTGAATTGGGGAAAATATTTTTACTTCTTTAAGTACACAGATATAGCAGTATATATGTATTTCACAAACTGATTTTTGAAAATGTCTTGATTTGGAAATTAAATGTTTATTTAGTAATATGCATTTTATAACAGGATTATAACAAAGTTTTATAACAAAATTTGAGCTTTCCTGACTTATCAACCATATACATTTTCATAAAAATTTAAAAGAGCATGTACTTATTTAATTCATGCATTGGTCTGGCATATCTTATTGGTATCCACTTTAAAATTATATGTATATATTCTTTCTATATCTGGAATGCAAATTGAAAGTGCCTTTCTTAACAGATTCTTGGCTCAAGTCAGAAATAATTAAGATCATAGAATTTAGAGCTGGAAAGAACTTTAATCATCTAGTCCAATTTCTTCACTTTATAGAGTAAGAAAATGAAAAAATAAAAGGCAACTCACGTGACTTTGGTAGGTCCCACTCATAGCAAGTGATAGATCCAGCATTTGAACACACATTTTCTGACTTCAAAGCCAGTGATCATTTCACTCCACTACAGGGCTTATCCCATATGTGTTGGTAAAATGTCATCTAGATTATTTTGTTTTCATATTTCATGCAATACCCATGAAGACAAAGCTTCATGAATTGGAAGAAGTGAAGGTTTAAGGTAACTACTTGGACACTTTATTCACTCCTTTATTCTTCAAAAACTTTTTCTTAAAATATAAAAATAATTTAAATAAATGCAACTTTTGGAAATTCATGTCTATTTTGCTTTCTTCAAAGGTGAATTAAATCCTATATCTAGATTGATAGTCAGTCACATGCAAAGTTGCCACAGACATCTCAGGATTCAGCAGTCACTATTAGATTGTTGGGCTTATTTGACATGATCCCATGAATATTTCCTTGTACTATTTAGTATCATTCTAGAACTATGAATCAGGAAGGAGAATCTAGGCATTGGTGACTACAATAAAAACATAGGGAATTAAAGTACTAGGATGAACCTATTGTGCTTTGTTTTTTTTTTTTGTTTTTGTTTTTTTTTTGTTTTTTTGGGTTTTTTTTTGCATTTGCCTTAATATTTCACTTTTATTTTTATCCTCAGGTAACATAGTCTTAAAATACCTACTATATGCTAGATGACAGTACCACCCTTTTACCATTTTTTTCCTGATTAAATATATATATTCTCACTTCTCTTACAATTTGGGGATCATTAATTGCTATCCACAGAGCCAGTCAACCTTGATAAAAAATAATCACTTCCTTCTCTAAAAATTTCCACATTCGTACATGGCATATTAAATAGAATAGATTTTACTGCCTATATGCAAAAGCTGGCTTATTTGCAAACCTATTTTTAGCTCTGGCAGCCTTTAATTCTAGTAGATTGGCCTCTCTGCTAACATGGTTCACTTTCCCAAGTATATTTTAAATGTTGAACTTCAGCTAAAACTCATTGAAATTAATAGAAGAAAAGTTTGCCTTATTTAAGAAGTTAAAAATAATCAATAATTTTATTGAGTTAACAGGTGTATTTAAAGCCAGTATTAATAAAAACAAAATCCTTGTCATTAAAAAAACTTTAAATTATTTAATTCAATTATTTTTAATTCAGTAATTTTTTCAAAGGTATATTTACATCTCATTTAAGATATTCTCTGAATTTAGGCACATCCCAACTGCTAATTTTCAAATGCAATTGTTTCTGCATATGAAGCTTAACAAATACACTATGCACGTTTTATAAAATATATACAGTGCTCATGAGAGTATTTATTCAAACTTTTTGCATTTAACTATAAAATGACATGATATTCCATGAAATGAATGTTTCAAAGTGTTCCTACAAAACCAAATGTCAAGATTTTCAAGGGAATTAAGGTGACTAGGTACATAGGTGAATTTTCAATCTATAATCACAAAGAAGATCAGATCCCCTTACAGGTATATATAGGTAGTTAAGGATCCAAGGCATTCTCTTCTGTCATTAACCTGTTCTTCAAGTTGAACTCTCCAAAGAAAAATCACAGCATTCCTCTTGCCCTTTGGACCCTTGGTTCTTAGATTCTTTATTTCACACTGTTCACTATTTTTGCTTATCAGAGATTCTATTGTCCAAAAATGAGCCTGGCAAACCAACCCAAATACCTGATTCCTCATTTTCTTCAAAGTTTGTTTTTGGCTTCTTGATTCTGAATTATACTTTCTCCGACTACAATTAACATAGTCATAATAGGTGAGAATTTAATTCAGATCAACAGATCAAGAAACATTTTTCAGAGTCTGCTATGTGTCAAGCTCAAATCCCATGAAACTAATAGAAGCAAGTCAAATAAGACAGACACATAACATTTCTGTTTTGGGACATTATAAAGTTATAGGAAGACACCAATACACACTTATCAAGTATAATCTGAAATTTATTAAATATTTTGACTTTTATATTTAGAAATTTCTACATCTCTATATGTAGATACCTTTATAGAAATAGGTATATATATATGCATGTATATATACATATATATGTATACATATGCAGATAATACTGTGTGTATATGTGTGTGTGTGTGTGTGTGTGTGCAAATTGGCAACTATTCTGTAGAAAGTTGCCTGGGGCATCAAAGTCACACAGCTCTAGTATAAAGTAGAGACAGGAATTGAACCCAAGTCAACTAGGCACTGAGGCAACTTCACTAACCATTATGCAATGCTGTCTGTGAGATCTGTTTATGCTCTATAGAAGAGAAAGAGATTTAATGGTAGGCACACATATGTATACACACATATACACACACAGGTGTATATATTCGCACCATACACATATGTATGTGTGCATGTGTAAGTATACATGCACATACATAGATGACACTCATGTACATGTATACATCTGACATGTTTATATAAACCTATTGACTCCTTGAGCCAATATCCATACTGAAACATTTTATTTCACTATTTCTCAGAATGGACTGATAACCCTACATTGAGGATATGGATAAAAGTATTAAGGAGATAATTTTTGTCCTCTTTGCTATCTGAATATTTTAAAGATGAAGCAGAATTTTTTCTTGTCAGTCATTTCTAGTGTTTTCATAGTTTTAAACAAAATAATACAGGTAAAGCATTTTTCAATTCATCAGGCATTATGCAAAAGTCAGCCTTATTTTTATTATTTTTTGCAAATTAGTATATTACTGGAATTTATTGCCATAATATCGGAACAAACACATATTTAAGAATGAGGGCAGACATTTCACTGCAGATATCCTTTCCACTGTTGTAATTTAGTTGCTATGTTTTTAGTTCTCTATAACCAATTACTCCCTTCTTGGTTCAGAGAAAAAAAATCACTTAGTTTCTAGATGTTCTTATATATCACTCACATTTTAACATCTGTGAGAAAAAAGGAAAAAAAAATGACAGCACTACAATTACAATAAACTTTTTGTTTTACAAAGATAATTGACCAATACCTGTGACACCTATCATTCACTTTAAGGATTTTCCCCCATACCCCTAAAAAGAGTGACCCTCTATTCAGCAGATGTGTTTAAGAGAGCAGACGTTCAAGGACTTTCATCAGGTCAGCAAATATCCAGTACTTTCATGAAAGAATTTCAGATCACTAAATAAATTAGAGTTGATTTCTCTGCTTCTATTATAATCATATATGGAGAGGGAAAAGCATGAGAAAATTTATATGCTTATTAAGTGGAAGAAAAGCAAGATGAATGATATTTTTTATGACATACTCAAAACTGCATTTAGTGATATGTGCAACAATTTGACAGTTTTGACATCATATTCCAAATGTACCAAACTATCTTATCTTCTTGCAAACAAAATTATTATAAAATTCTTTTCTCAGCACCTGAATGATTTAACACCTATATAATTCCTGTAGCAAATTCTGCTTGTGTTGAATAGGGTAAACTTAATTTTTGGAACTCTTTTTTACTGAAAACCTTACATGTTTGACTAAAGATCATGAATAATATCTTTCAATTCCACTATAAAATTATATGTATGTGTATATGTATGTATATGTATGTTTGTGTTTTTAACACAATTTATAGCAGATCTAACAATTCTTGAAATGACTGTCTTGGAAATCTTTACCAAAATTAAAGAAGTTTGCAGATAATTATATTTGTTGAACTTTTTATTTTGATGAATCTGAAGGCCACTTTCACATACTTCATTTATAATGTTGTTCTGCAAAAATTACAGATTCCTTTATAGATATCTTTTTTCATGTGTATTCAACATGTTTATATTTCATATAGAAAGAAGCTCTTTTAGAGCACTATTTTTACACAGTGCCCACTATCTGCAGATTTATTAGTAACTCAACTACAAACTTTTTTTTTAAATAAAAGGAGAAGAAAAAAAAATTCCTTAATTGATTATATGCATCATAAACTAGTATTAAACCATGAAAGTTCATAGGTATAAATATTATTGGAATCATAAAAACTTGTTTTATTCTAAGAAATCCTATTTTAAAATTATACAATATTTTGACTGTCTGAAATTATCCACCTCATTTTGGCACTCCCAGACCAGTATAGAAACTATGCATTGTGAAGTTAATCCCTTGGGTGACTTACTTATTTGCTTCAGGATTTAAGGATGGATTCTGAAGTTAATAGAATTACATTTTTTAACACAGGAAAAACATTTCAAACAGTCTTTCACTAAGTGCTTCAACAGCAAAGCAGGGCAGCGCTAGGGAAAACAAATTCTTTTTAAGTCTTAGGAGGGTAGAGAACTTATGACCTTGAAAATTCAATCTTGCATTCAAAGATACTCCCCATTCCTCTGTAGTCTTCTTTCCAAAATACAAGGTACAAATACTTTATTCAAATATTTCAGCCATTCTAATGGCCCAGAAGAACAACTGTGTGTCCTTGTAGCTGTGTTCCTTTCTGAGACATGAATAACTGTGGGGCATGGTTGCTTTACTGTAATTTCTCCATTTCTATGCTTCATTTCCTTCATGTAGCTGAGACTGGAGAAAAATCAGCATGTTCTGATGAGTCTAATACTGTGAGGCAGTAAAATGGACCTGAATTTTGTGGAGTTTGAGCTCCAAAATAAATATAACACCATGTGTCAAACTAAAAAAAAAAAGTTTATTCTCCTGTACAAATCAGAAGAGATAATAAAAAACGAATAGACAGCAACTTTCCCCCCATACCTACATTGGCATCTAAGGATGATTTTTAAATTTGAGAATTTTTCCCTGTAATCTTATTTTGACCATTTCATAAATTATTTTTGCAAGATGATGCTCTATAGACGTGTGTGTGTGTGTGTATATACACACACACATATATATATATATATATATATATTAGTATAAATTACATCAACATGTGCTAAAGGGTTTTGTTTAAGTTTCAGAAGTATACTGAAAAAATGACTATCTATCTAGGCATTTGCAAGTATTTCTGGTAATTTGGAATTTTTAGTCAAAAGTAACAAAATTCTGCTTGATGTCATGAGCCTACATAAGCTGCAGGTTCATGCTAAAGGATTTGGTATAAAAAACTAAAACTTCTTAGATTGGCACCACATTTTTTTCTTTCATTCGTCATGTTGGAGAGAAACTTTACATGTAGACATAGTCATACTGGGAAGGCATTTACAGGGTTATCACTGGCTCATCAAGGTCACAGTGCACTATTGATTTAGAGAAGCTAGTTGCCTTTGCAGGTATATAAGGGTTGCTATCCATTCGTATATATCTGAGCATTCCATTTTATCAAAATACCTTCAAATGCTCAGGATCTGTGGTCTGTAAAGTCCCTAGAACAAGTCTAATGAAGATATGCTTCACCAAGGCAAAAACCTAAATGGTTAAAAATGGAGAAATATTTACAACCTTTTTAAATCCAATAAGTAGAGCTTGTGTTTGCTCCTTTTGTTTGTTTGTTTTGCTTTGCTTTGTCTGTCTTCAGTGCATTTCCTATTAAGGTCCCAAGGCTATGAGTATAAGCCATCCTGGCCAGTTCCATACATATCAGCAAGTCTTTTAAAACGAGGCCCCCAGTCACTAAGATAATCATAATTCTGATCAGAGTTTGAGCTGATGGAATCTAAAGAACTAAGTGACTCAGCTACTGAACCATTTCCCTCAAAGGCATATGTCTGTAGAGAATCATAAGGAGGAGCACAGGGATCTATATCAGCTTCTTTTAATCTTTCCCAAATAAATTCCCTAAAAATGACGTTATCAGGAATACTTTTGAAAGTTGGTCGACTTAAGAACTGAATCTCTGGTGTCACATCCCTTCGAGTTTTGGTGTCTCGGATGGCATTCAGGTTTCTCAAAGCAGCCATGTCAAAAGCCTCTGTGTCTTCTTCACCACCACCTTCATCATCATAACGGACAATATTTTCTCTAATATCCCTCTCCTCATCAAAAATCAGTGGTTCTTTTTTCCGTCTTCTCATTGTGACAATCATAAGGACCAACACTGGAACACAGAACAGCAAAAGCAAAGGTTTAAAACAGATTCAAAAAATATTTTTTTATTGTCTGTAGTATGAGCCCTACAAAACTGGCACATAAACATTCCATTCTTTACATTAAAGAGAATGTGTCACCTATGATGTGGAATTTCATATTCTAAATTATTAAACTGATTTAAAAGAGAATGCTTTTATATATGAATAAATCTTTTTCTCACATCTATACTAGATTTATTTCTCTCTCTTTAATGTTACATCTAAAAGTATATGATAGCAGAAATTTAAGAATATGGTCAGAATGAGTAAAACAATCTTACAACCACAAAATAAAAAAAAGGTTTTTTTTAACTATTTAATGTGTTCATGAGGTAAAATCACATTTGTAAAGGTGCTATGTGTATATTTAACAACTGCAATTTGAAAGCTGGATGAATTATATTATTTAGTCTTAGATTATTTGATGAAATACTGATTCCATATCTATGAAGCTCTCAGGTTTTAAGTACATAAAGAATTTGGTCTATACTCACAGATTAAAAGCATACATACAATGGAATATTCTCCAATTTAATGCATAAAATACTTGGTTCTTATACATTATGCCAGAAAAAGAGCATCTAAGACTGTGAACAGCCAATGATAAATTTAACAAATTTATAACCATGACTTCAGAATTTTTCTTCAATGAACTTAAAATTAATACTTCAGTGAACAAAAAAAATGCATGCAAACTGGTCATTACCAGTTTGATCTAAATCACATTTTGAATAGTTTTATTATGTTTTATATATATATATAAACAAGGACAGACTAAGTCTTGGCTAGAAATCAAAGGAAAAAAATTACATATGAGTTGTAAAAAGTTTGTTTTTTGACTTTTTGAATACCTTGAATAGGAGAAAAAGTAAGTATCATGTTTTAAAGCATTTTGGAGGGGAGGGGCAAATATGGCAAAATATAAATGTATTTTCTTCCACTTACTATACAATACACTTCTGATTAATGATCCATCTAAACTGATGCACTGTGAAAATGAGTACATCTTTTTAAAACTTGTGGCATTGAATTACAAATATAAGATTTGTTTGAGAAAACCAAGTTGAAAAATGAGAATTTTCACATTTAAGTATCTATACTATATTCCTGTCTTTTGAAATCAATGCTTTAGATGAGTAATTATAATCTAAAGTTGAATATGTAGAATGAAAACCTAAAACTAGTAGTACTTTTAAGAAGCTAGATATTTAGGTATTTTATTGAACACAAAATGAAAAAAAAAATTAATGATTTAATACAATTTAGCAAGTATTTAGGATTAACCCATAATTTTGCTGAGGCAATTGGGGTTAAGTGACTTGCCCAGGGTCACACAGCTAGGAAGTGTTAAGTGTCTGAGACCAGATTTGAACTAAGGTCCTCCTGACTTCAGGACTAGTGCTCTATCCACTGAACCACCTAGCTGCCCCTTTTATATTGTTTTAATATTTTTCTTTGTTTCAAAATATAGCAAGGCCTTCAGTTTGTTGGATGATCCTCTGTTGAGGCTCTATAGAGAAAATATAGAAATGCTTTATGAAAAGGTCTTCTGTGATTCCATTGAATAAAATAACAAATCCATTGAAATGCTGAAATAACCCTTTTATTGATTTTCTTGTCTAAGCACAGTAGAAATGATTGGTTATATAACTATTTTTAGCACCCTAGAGGAAGTTACACAAAAGTAAGCAGTTCCTATTTTGCCTTTTCCATTTTATTAGATGGTAAACTAATTTCCTAGCCAAAATTTTCATTGAGAGATCTTGGCTGAAATTTCTGTCCTACTGGGATTAACTTGTGCAGCCCTGAAGCCTCAATGATTCCATTTCTTTATTGCTTCTCTTCTTCTAACTAGGAGCCTATCTATTAAATTCTTTAATTCTAAAGATCAGTAAATCACATTCTCATTTGTTAACACTGCTGGAACTTGACTCCAACAGCAATCCAGTATTTTATTTTTTTTGTTGAGGTAATTGGGGTTAAGTGACTTGCCCAGGGTCACACAGCTAGGAAGTGTTAAGTGTCTGAGGTCACATTTGAACTCAGGGCCTCCTGACTTCAGGGCTGGTGCTCTATCCACTGCACCACCTAGCTGCCCAACAATCCAGTAATTTTAAGTTCCATACCATAATCTATGTGTTCCTGTTCTTCTATGATCCATTTCATGTGATATCTCTACTTTAATTAGAGAAGACAAAAAAAAATGTACTAATAGATGTCTGGCAAAGAGAATATGGAGGAAACTATATTGTTTTCATATGATAAGTATGAAAATGTCATGAATAATGGTTAAAGGACATACTGAAAGTAAGGGGGAGATTTTAGTTATTAGAAATGAAAATAGGTAAATGAAAGTGAAATCTAGAAGTTGGGAGTAGTATACAAAAGTTATATCACATACATACCTTAAACAATCAATGGTCAAAGAAATAAATAGGCAGTTTTCAGATAAAACAAAGTTCTCTATATTTATGTGGGAAAAGTCTCTAAATCACTATTGATTAGAGAAATTCATATTAAAATAGCTCTGAGGTATTAGATTGGCTAATATGACAGAAAAAGAAAATGATAAATATTGGAGAGTATGTAGGAAAATTGGAACACTGATGCATCATTGGAGTTATAAATTGATATAACTATTTGGGAGGGCAATTTGGAACCACATCCAAAGGGCTACATATCTGTTCAGATCCTTTTACCCAGTATTACCATTACTAGATATATACTCCAAAGGGATTTTTAAAGAAGTAAAAAAAATCTATTTGTACAAAATATTTATTGTAACTCTTTGTGATTATTAGGGGATTGGCTAAATAAGTTCTGGTATATAAACACAATGATAGATTATTTTGGTTTAAAAAATGATGGACAGGATGCTTTCAGAAAATCCTGGAAAGACTTCAGAGTGAAGTGAATAACTAGAAACATACTTTATACAGTATTAGATATATTATATGATATTCAGCTGTGAATGACTTAGCTATACTCAGCAATACAATGATCCAAGACAATTCCCAAGGTCTCATGATGAAAAAATGCTATAAAGTTTCAGAGAAAAACTGATGATATTTGAATGCAGATCAAAGCATATTATTTTTCACTTTATAATGATTCATTTTTTTCTGTGTTTTTTTAACAAGTTAACTAAGAAAATATTTTGGATGACTGCACATTTTTGACCTTTATCAAACTGCTTGCCATCTTAGGGAATGGTAAAGGGAAGAAGGGAGAAAAGTTGGAAATGTAGATAAAAAAAAAAGTTGTTTTGCAGATCATTAGAAAAAATATTCAAAAAATTCTTTATCATATGAATTGAAGAGAAACAATAGACAAGACTGGACAAATGAATGGGAAAGGATACAAAGGGTTCTTGAGAATGGGTGTGAGAATAAAAGTCATCACCACATTTGACCACAGAACTCTAGTGTGATTTAATTTCCTGCTTCCTAATGAGTTGAATGCTTTGAAGTTTTCTGTTTTCTTCTATGTCAGAGGTTATGTATTAGCACATAATAACCAACCATTTATATTCTTTATTGAAATGGAGATGTAATTCTATGATACAATAGTGTATTAAAGTCCTTTGAAACTCAAATACAAGTGAAAAAAAGATAGGAAACTTATCAATGAGTGTGCCTGCCTAAAGATCCAAGAAAATTTAAGACAAAATTAATATTTTAGAAGACTTATCTTGAATATATCTTACTTGCTAAAAGCTAAGAAATATGGAAAGTCTTTTAGAAGCTAGACAATTTAATATTTCAATAGTTTAAAAGAAAATTAATTTCTAACCACTTAGAAATGCATTTTAACTTTTATGTAGACCAATTGGAAATAAAAATCTTCACAAGTAATTTAGTATCTCTTGGTTTCAGTTTTTTCACTGGCACAATAAGGTTAAGGGCAACTAGGTGACACACTGGATAGAGTGCTTGGCTAGAAGTAAGGAAAACTCATATTCATGAGTACAAATCTACCTTCAAACAGCTGTTAGTGATAATGATCTAGCTTCAGATAACTAGGTGACCCTGAGTAAGTCACCTCATTTGTAAAATCAGCTGGATGAGGAAATGACAAACCACTCATTATCTTTGCCAAGAAAACCCCATGAAGAATATGATACATAGGATCATGAAAAGCTGGATACAAGTAAGCAACTCACCTCCTCTTTTTTACACGACAACTATGGGACACAAATACAATTATTATAAAAAAACTGACATTAAATTTGTCTCCCTAAAAGTTCTACTAATTCTAGTTTTGCCTTCTTGTCCAGTATAGAATAATTTTATCTCTTCTAACATAGCTTTTAACATACTATGGCATATGTGATTTTACCTTCCTCATGACTAATTCCTCAGGCTTCACTTTCAAAATGCCTCAGATGCTCTCTCTATATATATTTTTCAGATTTCTTTCTATTCTATCATTCTTCTTTATATATATCCTTATTTGTAATTTTCCTTAAAAGGTTGGAATGGCCAAATTACTAGAAATGTAGACTGACCAAAGCTCAGCACAATGATTCTAATGATTGATTTCCAATATGTTTCAAAGATATATAGATATATATCCAATAATCTGCTTGCTAGCTTCTACACACAAATGTATGGAAATATTCCCCTTATTAATATGTTTAATATGTGCATATATATGTATTAGGTATTACCTTATAAGTTATTACATCAAACTGCTCACTCCTACCCAGATTTTACCTAATTAAACTCCAAGGTCTTTTTCACAAAAACTTCGGTCAAGCCACATTTTCCCCCTAAAAAATCCCTCTACAAAAATCAAAACAATTTATTTTTTTGAATTTCAGTTATGTCGAATTATCATTTGTCCCTGTTAAATTTAAATAATTGGTTTTTAATCTACTCAAATAATTATGAATATGCCTGGTCAAACAAAAATCAACTTTTCTCATGTATTTCTGCCTTTCAGATATTTTCCCTTAAACAAATAAGAATGCATTTTTACAGATGTTCCTATTTAAGGAAAAGATTTAAGAATATTAGAAAAAAATCAACAAAGCTGAGTGATTTATTACCAAGTGATATTGAATAGTTTAATGCTTATGATAAAAGCTATGACAAGTATGACATCTTACCTGAAAAACAAATTACACTGAATGTTAGTGAATAATTTCAAAGTATGCTATATAAAAGGCATTCAATAATCTATTTATCACACATAAGTAATTTTTAATGGTCATTCATCATGATGTCTCTTACATGCACAACTCAATATACTTTGAATTTTTAATCTCAGATTCTGCCAAGTTACCTTGGTAATGATTTTATTAAATGATTACTGAATTTTATATTTCAATAAGTTGGATGGTCAGTGCCTCATGATTGATTTTTTAAAACAGGGAGTTAAAGTTAGGGAACACAACTGAGCCTGATTACATGGTTTTTCAAATTCCCTTCTGGATCTATATTGTGAGATTGTTTGTTTTTCTTTGTTTCTTTGTTTTTTGTTTGCTCTTTTAATGCAAAACAAAACAAATATTTTTGAAAAGTTAAAAACAATTAGAATATTTTTTGTAAAGGGAGAATTGTTTCAAGTAATAATTAATTCAAATAGGAAAACTTTTGTCTTCCAGTAATCAGAAAAGCCAAACATATTTCAATTATTATGACTTTACCTATCACTCTAAAGTCCTGCAGAAGAAATCTATCTTAAAAAAATTAATTGTTTCTTGGATTTATATTCACCATGAGTCAAAATATATACAACTTGCAATATAGAGGTTATAACAAATGTTTAATAGACAATTATAATGTTGTTAATTGAAAAATAATAATTCAATGTGGATAACTGCTACAAAATGAATAAATTAATGACAGCTTTTAATGTCGAAAATATAATTCATAAATTTATTAAAAGTCAATTCTGTTTTGAGCATTATTCTAGGTACTGAGAAAGATGTACAAATAAGGCACAATCCCTTTATTCAAAGAGTTGTCATCTTTGGGAAGAAATAAGATACACACAAATAAGTATAAAGAAAAATAAAATATGATGATGGATTGAAAGTGAGAAGTACAGAGAAAACACTAATTGGGGTTAGGAAAGAGAATACTGTGGGATTGTCTATACAAATTATAGTCAATTGTACATAAAGTAGGATGAATTATACATCATTTCTGTGACTCAATTAACAATTCTGGCAAATATATATTTAATTTACAGTTCTATTTGGTACAGTATCACATCTCTTAGCTCCAGCCTAAACATAGTACATAACTTGATATATCAGAATATTGGATGATAGTATTAGGACTTTTTGTTTTTATCTTAAATTTTTTTTCTAAAGCTTTACTGTTAATATATAGATTTTAACTGGTATTCTCAGTCATTATGTTGAAGTTTTAAGTAAGTGCTCTATTAATGTTTTAAAAATTACATATCAGGCAGCTAGGTGATACAGTGGTTAAAGCACCAGCCCTGAAGTCAGGAGGACCTGAGTTCAAATCTGGTCTCAGACACTTTCTAGCTGTGTGACCCTAGGCAAGTCACTTAACCCCAACTGCCTCAGCAAAAAGCAAAAAAAAAAAAAAAATAAAGATTATTTATCATGAAAAAATAATGTAAGACAGGCAAGATATCCTGAGGCATGACTATGATTTAAACAAATGAAGAGGATGACAGTTTCATTTTTACTTGTTTATTTTCAATGTACTGAAGTTTATTTGTAGACAGTTAAATAGACTTATCAATTATATTACCTAGTCTTAAACCCTCACAATACTAACAACAATTTTAAAATTATTGTAAATAAACCATGAGTTAAAAATAATATAAATAATTTGTGGTAAATAATAAGAAAATAGCAGAGTTGAGAAGTCTCAATCTAAGTATGAACTCTTTGTCAGTCACACTACATAGTGAAAAAATTACTAATCAGATGTGACAAGAAGAATGCAAGAAACTGAAATTACTGCATCAAAATGAATATTTGAAATTCATATTCCAAATCATTTTCCCTAATTATGAATCTCACTCCAAATATCTAGTATGGCTTGAGATACTAATTATTGTATAAAGCCATCATGATTAACAAGACATTAAAATTTTAAAACTTTTAAATTTAAGCAAAAATCTTTGTGTGATGCTGCATGTAATTGGAAAATGACAGGCAAAAGTGAAATGAAACCAGGCATATGTACACTGTAATAATAACACTGTGCAGTGATCAACTATAACTGATATAATTCTTCTCAGCAAAACAATGATTCAAGACAATTCCCAAAGATTTATTATGAAAAATGCTATCCATATCCAGAAAAAGAATTGATGTAGTTTGAATGCAGATCAAAGAATAATATTTTCACTCTTTGTTTTTATGTTTATTTTTCCTTTTGTAAACTATAACAAGTTGTTTCTTTTTTCACAACATAACTAATATTGAAATAGATTTTATACATGATTAAATATATATAACCTATATCAAATTGCCTTAGGAACAGAGTAAAAATGGAGGTGGGAAGAAAATTTGGAACTCAAAATTTTATTAAAAATTAAAGTTAAAAATGATCATTAAATGCCATTGGGAAAAATACTATTTAGAAAAAAAATTAATGCGAAAAAACCCAAAAAGAAAATGATTATCAAGATTTAGCATATGGACCCAAAGACTGGCTTCTCCATTTAAATCTATATATTAAAACTAAACATTGAAATTAAGTGAACTTAGAACCTGATTCAACTGATAGACTTTTGAAATGTTGTATCATAATGTGTTAATAGTTTTGGGTTTTGTTTTTTTTTTGGTTTGTTTTTTTTTTAGAAATAATGAAGCAATACTAACTCTCCTGTTACTAAAATTACTAATAAGAGCCCAAAAAAAGTTTATATGATTAAAATAAATTTGTTTAAATATTATTTTATTTCTCCTTTTCTTTTTTAATATCTTACACCTGCTTTGTAATATACATACTATGTTTATTTATGCATATAACTTATAAATCAATATATACATATTGTTTGTGCATTCTTTTTATATGATGCATGATCTTAAAAAACATTTTATAGAACACTTCCCTAAAGCTTCAAACTAGCATTTCCAACAGTCACTCAGTTATTTTGATCTGGATATTGCAGTACTTCAAACACATTTTTGCACTAGACAATTCATTTTCTCAATCAAACCTCTTTTTCCTTCCCTCTTGGTACTTTGGATTTTGATGCAAGCATCCTTCCCAATCACTTAGACTTGAATCTTTGGGGTCATCTTTGATTCTTCTCCCGCTTTCACTTGCTCACATGAATCACTACTTCCACCTCTTAAATCTTTCCCTTTTTCTGTTCTATCATTGCACAAATCTTCTTCATTACTTCTTGCTTAGATTATTACAATGGCTCCCTGAATAATCTTGTTGCTTTAGTTTTTTCTTTCCCTGAAATCTTACAAACTGTTGCAAAAATGGTCCTCTGAAAGGATAGCTGTTATCACATTACTCCTTTTTCAAAAACTGTCTATTGCTCAAACTTTTTCCATAAATCTTTACCAACTTTTAACTGGTATTATATTTCTTACTTTAATTTTACATTGTATCCCAATTATACTTATTACTACATACATGTAATAATCCTCTATACTTCAAATAATCAGGGACTGTATCTTATTCCTTTTTATTTCACATAAGAACAAATGTATTTCATTGCCAAAACTTGAAGGATCTGTGATTTTTGTCTTTATTTCCATCATGACTTCTGTGCATCTTATCAGATGGCCATCAGGAGTGACAATTGCTCTCCCACCCCCCCCAAATTCATCAAATTGACTAACCTCATGAAAAGACTCTGAAATAGATGGGGTCTCTGGTGCCTACATCTTTAGGAACTGTTCCAAGGCTTTCAAGCAGTGCAGGATATTGATATACGTTACAACTGAAGAGACCCTGAACATAGTAGGTACTTAAATATTTGCTAAATATGTAAAAAAACAAGAGGGATCCTAATAAATTGAATGGAATATAAATATCTTTAAATTTTGATTAATTTCATATGAGCCTCACTTACTGGTAAAGAGGTAGAGACATTAAAAACAACAACAACAAAACAAAGCAACCAAAGTAAAATGGAAACTTTCACAATACTCCCCCAACAAAACAAACTGGAGACTTTCATTTAGTGACTCTGTTCACAATTTTTATAAAGATCAGAGATGGTAGAATCTACCCAGGAAAGTTAAAGTTCCCATAACTATTATACAATAAAGCAACTAGCATCTGCTAATATATATTACCTACCTACCCTACTTCCCTTATGAGTCTCTGAATATAAAATAGAAATTAGCATATTTTGTAAAGAACAGTCTAGTTACCCTTTTTTTGAAGAAGGAAAATACTGGCCAACATTAACTATAGGAATTTAATCACTGGAACTTGCTATGTTAGGCCAAGCAACAGACTTCTTTACATTTCTATGAATGTAAACTTTTACAATGAGGATCAAACATCCTTGGAATTAAATCATTATTTTCCCTCTAAGTTAAGCTTATTATTTTATTTATGAAATAATTATGAGCCATTCAGCTCTAGTTAGGAGTCATTTCACATAAAAACATATAATAATTAAACATATTCATGAATAATGGCAGTAATTTATACTTTTCATCAGTTAATAGATAAAGGAACACAACAGGAAAGATTTTGTAATCATTTAGGAAGAACATCTGATTGTTAGTGGTCTAGTTGGTCACCTGAAAAAAGAATGGAGGTACCATCTCATATCTCTCAGACTGGCTAAGATGGCAGGAAAAAATAATGATAAATGTTAGAAGGGAGGTGGGAAAACTTATGCATTGTTGGTAGATTTATGATATAATGAAACTATTCTGAAGAGCAATTTGAAACTATTTCCAAAGGGTTATAAAATTGTCCATATCCTCTGACACAGAAGTGCCACCGCTGTGTCTGTATCACAAGGAAATTGTAAAGGAGGGAAAAGGACCCAGATGTGTAAAAATATTTGGAGCAGCTCTTTTTGTCTGGAAATTGAGTAGATGTCCATCAATTGAGTAACGGCTGAATAAATTGTGGTATATAAAGGTAATGGAATATTATTATTTTATAAAAAATGATGAATAAGGTGATTTTAGAAAGACCAGAAAATATTTACGTGAACTGATTTTGAGCAAATCAGGAATACATTGTACACAGTAACAGAAATAATGTATGATGATCAATTATGAAAAACTTGATTCTTCTCAGTGGTGCAGTTATCTAAGGCAATCCCAATAAACTTTGGACAGAAAATGCCATCTGCATTCAGAAAAAGAACTGAGAAGACTGAATGTAAATCAACACATTCTATGTTCACTTCATTTTTTTCTATTTTTTATCTCTCCCATGATTTTTCCCTTTTGTTCTGATTTTTCTCTCCCAACATAATACATAAAGTGATGTGTGTTAAAAATAAATTTTGAAAAGATAGCATCTATTACTGGTTAACTATGGAGCAGAGTAGTCAGGCACTAAATAATCATTTATTAAAAATTTATTATGGACCAAGTACTTTGTTAAATGCTTAGAGGCAAAAATGAAAAAATAAGAAGCATGTGTATTAAAAAATAAAATTAAAAGATGAAAAGGAATAGAGCTATTTGGATTCCCCTAAACAAGCAGTATGCTTCTGAGCAAACCTACTTAACTTGAATTTCAGAATCAGGAAGAGTTTACTGCCTCAGAACTTCAATTACTTTCCTCTCAATACCTACATTAGAAAAGAAAAATGCTTTATAACAACTTGGCTTACATGTAAAATTATTCTTCCAATCAAGGGAATAATAATCTTACAGAAACTTTATTTGAATCTATGAGCAATCTTGAAACATTAAAAACTGTTTTTAAACAAAAGAGTTAAACATTTCTCATTCTTTGTTCTTCTCCCAAGAAGTGATTATCTATGAGCCATTGAAACTATTGCTTTTTAAAAATGTTGAATATTTATAGTTCTGTAAAACAGTCTGAGTGTTATGGGAAAATAACCCCATAAATCAGCAATTAGTATTAATCATAAGCAAAAGAATATGAAATTATCCATGTATTAGTAACCTTAGAGAATGTAATTTATATTTCAAAGAAGAGTGACTAGAGTACCTTACTCTTTTATATATAAAACAATCATAATCTTTTATAAGAAAAACAAATGAAATAAAAAGTATCAAATATTGTAATAAAAAAGTATAATAAATAAAGCTATTTGACCAAGTCATAAACAGTGCAAAATCCAGGACTGATATGGTAACTACTAAATTGTAAGATCATAATTGGACTAGCTTTTGTTCACTTCCTAGAACTATCAATATTTTGCATGTATGCCTCCTTTCTTTGTTATGGGTTCCTGGCTATGAAGAGAAGAAAAACTTCAGATAGACATTATCAGCAATTATCAGAGGCTGCATATTATTTAAAGCTAATTCATTATAAACTAACCAGTTCAAAGGTGTGTCTCTGGCTCACTCCTATTATGCACAGAGAGAAAAAAAAAAACAATTATAATTTCTCCCCAGGAATCCTACATTGTTATATACCAGCTGTATAAGTTTGGTTAAGTTACTTAATTTTTCTTTTATTTAATGTCTCATCTATCATAAGATCAGGCTGGATTCAATAATAAAAGTTGCTTTTAATGTCAAAGACTCTTGAGATCTTGTGATCTCCCATTTTTAAGATTCATACAGGTTAAGACAAACTAAAGTTTGGATACCAGGAGAGGAAAATCCAGGAAGATAAAATAAGAAATACAAAAAAAAAAAAAAATCCACTGCATTACAATGCATTTAGCAGCTTTGTTGAAACAAGTCTGATCATAATTTTATAATTATATGCTTTCTACTCCACTGATGTTGCAAATTAATTTCTGGTAATTCATTCTTTCATTTAATAAACTTTTAATAAGCACCTACTATGTGCCAGGCACTGTGCTAAGCATTGTCCTGAAACAAACATGCTAGTCTCTATAGATTTATCCTTGAATTATCTGGCATTTCTTTTATATGTTATCAATCACTATTCAGAACACACTGATTAGAAACAGCTGGCCACAGACTCCTCAACATTTCAGTCACCTTCTTTACATACAGAAATGGGTTAACCCACGGTGAAAAGGAAAATTTGTTGGAATATTCCATTCCCCAACTATGCTGATTAACTGAGTTACTTGTTATATTGTAAAATTGACTTAAACAGATACTATTGAATTGAATGAACTTCTGGATCAAATTCACAATTTGCTAAATATATCTCCTGCTTCCACAATTCCACTTATGCTATTTAATATTACAATCAATAATTACAATAAATAAAAAACAGATAGATATTACAATAAAAGGATACCATTTAAAAGAAACTGTAGCTCTTCTCATTAATTCATAACAGTTGCAACTGCTAGCATTTGAATAAACTACTTATGAAAGAATATTAGTAAGGAACTTTTAAAAGAAAAATGAAATGGTGGGCTCTCAGTGGGCAGATAGGCAAAATACAGTAATCTGAAAATAAACAGCTGCAACAAGTTAAAAAACACCCTTTTATATTAAAGCCATTTAAAAATATGAACCATTTATCTTCAACTGTTTTATAAGATGAAATTGATATAATTCTTAATGAGCTTTACTTTAAATGTGCCAGTGGAGGCTGCTCAACTTTAATATAATTTATCTAAATTTGATGTGAACAAACAAATAACTTTGTGTTTCTTGGTGATATAAAACACCATTTAGTATAATATTCATGTTAATATTCTAAGTAAAACTAAAAGAAAATATTACGGAACATAGCCAAGTACCAATATTTATACCACATCCCTGGTTTGTCTACTGGGTTAGGACAGAGAAAATGGGTGATGCCTCTGGTACCTACCTAATAATGTCAGGACACAGGCAAGGATTGCTATAAGTGCTCCTGTGCTTAGTCCTGCTGGTAAAATGTAAGCCTCTGCATTACATGTTTGAGCTATGCCATCTGCATCACAGTCACATACTCTGATTGTAAGAGTGTTGGTACTGCTAAGGGAAGGAGAACCACTATCCACGATGAAAATTGGCAAATAGTAAACAGACTGTTCTTGTCTCCGGAATCCATTCCTCCTGGTGAGTACTGAGGCAGTATTATCTAGGATTAAGAACAAGACACATATAAGGCATGGTCTTTGATGGAATAATTTACCAACCATAATAGCCTTTATATTGAGATCCTTGATTAACTGTGTATTTTTGTATTCTGTTTCTTAAAGGAATTAATTTTTATGGAGATGATGTCTCTTAAGTTTTTTTAGATTTCAATACTCCCTTCAAATTTGTTTGTTTTGAAGGTTTTAGAAATGTGTTTCCATTTATCAGTTTTACTTTAATATGCTGATTGCTTTGGAAAAAATCTAAATCATTTTATTCACTCATTTATGACTGAAAAATTATTAGCTAGTACTCTAATAAGAAAAAAAACTTTTCTTTATATCCAATAGCACTTAATATCATAACGTTTGCTTAGCTATGCTAGAGAACCTTAGCAAAGAGAATAACAAATATTTTCTATTGCATAGATCTGATCACAATCACTCCTCTGCTCAAAAATCTCCAGTAACTTCCCATTGCCTACTAAAAATAAAACAAAACAAAACATTATGAACTACTTAATTTGCTTAATCGTAGCCCTTTCCAGTTTGTTTGCTACTTACCTTCCCATCACAACTAAACAATATAGTTTTTATATTGTTTATAGTCTTTATATAGTATATGGCTCCAGTCAAAATGGATTACTTGTTTTCCCCAATTCTAAGTCCTAAATACCTATATATATTCCTCATATCTGGAAGGGATTCATCTTATTCCAATTTTAGCCTACTGGAAATCTTCTCTTCCTTCAGAACCCATATTAAATGATACCATATTTATAATTATTTCCCTGCTATCAATATCCCTTCACTTTTTAGGAAGTGCTCTCTCCTTCCTAAAATTCTTTCAAGTCAAAATTTTGTGTGTTCTATATATTCAATCATATTTAAACTAATAATATGTTTGCTTTCTTTTATGGCTTTCTTCTTCAGGAAGGTTCTAAGGAAGGTTGCTAAAACCTGGGAAGGTGGTGTAGACAAAGGAAAACCTAAAGAATGTGGGATTTGAATTGTTACTGGAAGGAAATCAGGGAAATTAGGAGATAGAGGTGTTGAGGGATAGTATTCCAGGCTTATGAGTACAAAGGCCTAAAGAAGGAAAATAGAATGCCATGTGCAAGAAACAGCCAAATAAGAACCAGGAGATCATTGTACACGGCAACAACAGTACTATATGAGGATCAGTTCTAATGGACATGACTCTCTTCAACAATGAAATGCTTCAAACCAATTACAATTGTGCAGTGAAGAAGGCCATATACACTCAGAGTGAGGGATGTGAAATGTGGACCACAACATAACATTTTCATGTTCTCTATTGATGTTTGCTTGCATTGTATTTCCTTTATCGGATTATTCTCTCTTATAGATACGATTTCTCCTGAACAAAAAAATGATGTGTGGCAATAACTATACATATATTCGACTTAAGTATTCTAACATAATTATCATATAGTGGATAGTGGATATCCTGCTATCTAGGGGAAGGATGGGGAGTAGGGGGGAAAAATTTGTAACAGAAAGCTTTGTAAGGATTAATGTTTAGTAATTACCCATACATATGTTTTGCAAATAAAAAGGATTAATAAAAAAAAGAAAAGAAACAGCCAAATATTTAAGGTATTATAGTTGATATTGGAGGACTTGGAGAGAAATAACATTTAGAAATCCTAGAAAGGTAGGAAGATGCAATTTTTTGAAGACCTTTAAATGTCAAAGAGAAAACTTTATTTTTGAAATAACAGGGAGCCACTGATGTCTAGGCACTGATGTGCCCAGTCCTGTGCTTTTAGAAAGATCACTTTTTTTAGCATTTGGGTGGAGTAAGGATTGGAATGGACCAAATAGAAGTCTATCACAATAGTCCAAGTAAAAGGTGATGAGGACCTGATATAGGGTGTTGATAGCATGAGTGAAGAAAAACAGAAATATATGAGATCTTGTGAAGAAAGAATGACAATATTCTGTAGTAAACTGCATTTGGGGAGTATGTGTGAAGAGTCAAAGATAACAAAAAGGTTGTGAATCTAGATGATTAGGAGGATGGGGGTGACCTTGACAATAATATAGAAGTTGAGTGCCTTTGAAAATAATGGGGAAGTTTAGTATTCCACAAGTAAGGAATGGCTAAACAAAGTATAGCATATGACAGAATATTACTCTTTTGTAAGAAATGACAAAATAGATACTTTCAGAGAAAACCAGGAAGCCCTCTATGAACAAATGAAGAGTGAAATGAGCAGAATTATACCAATTTATACCATGATTATAGAGAAAAACAACAAGATCTCTGATCAATGCAGTGATAAACAATGAGTCTATAGGACTGAAAATACTTCCTTGCTAGAGAAGTAATGGACATAAAACTCAGAATGAGATATATTTTTTGCTAGATTTTTTTTTGCCAGACTATACATATTTATTGTGAGTGTTTTCTTTTTTGTTACTGTTACACTGAGGGGAAAAGGGAAAGTAAAATAATAAATGTTTGGGGAAAAAGAATGTTAACAGTTTTTGAGGGGAAAGGGAAAATAATAATAAACAAGTTTTGGAACATTGCATTTGAGATCTTTAAAGGCCATCTAACTTGAGATGTACAAAACATATTTTGGTAAAGGGACATCAGAGACTAGCAGAGACATTAGTTCTGAATTTATAGATGAGGAATCATCATTATAGACATGATCAATAACTTATTGGAACTGATGAGATTATCAGGTGAGGTAGGATAGAATAAAAAAAAAAAAAAAAAAAAGAGTCCAGGACAGAGATTTCTGGAACCTCAGAAGTGAAAGAATCAAGAAAAGAGATTGGAAAATGAGCATTCAGACAGGTAGAAAGAGAACTAGGAGAGAGCAATTTCATGAAAGCCCAAAGGAGAGGGTGTCTAGGATGAGAATTTGATCATAAATGTCAATTGATACAGAGTATAAGAAAGATGAAGCTTGAGAAAAGACCATTAGATTTGGTCATTAAGAAATCACTGATAATTTAACAATGCACAGTTGCAGATAAATGATGAGGATGAAAGCCAGATTGCAGAAAATGACTTCTCACAGAGGTAAAAGAAAGAAGAGGAGAAATAGGATAACTAGTCAAGATTATAGGATTAAGTAGAGTTTTTTAAGAATAGACAAGACATTGACATTTCTGTAGGCAGTAAAAGAAAAGGCAATATAGGGAAGAGAGTGAAGACGAGAATAAGCCTGATTATTGGATTAATCTGGGGGAGAAGATACAGGGTAGTGCGATCAAAGGTGCCTCCATTGAGGTTTAGCTTTAACAAGAAGGTTTCTATTTATCTTAGACCAGAGTATTTGTTAAAATAGCAGGAAAAAATGTCTAAGTAATATGAGATCAGATTGAGGGGAATAAGTAGGAGCTTTTAGCAAGTTGCTTCAATTTTTTGATAAATTAAGAAGCCACTGAAGACCTTACCAATGGATAACTAAATCATACAGTAGATAGTTCCAGAACTGGATTCAGGAAGACCCATCTTCCTAAATTCAAATCAAAGATTTGCTGTGTGACCTTTGACAAGTCACTTAACCCTGTTTGCCTCAATTTCCCCATTTGTCAAATGAATTGGAGATAATCAAAAGCAAATCATTCTAATATCTTTCCCAAGAAAATTCAAATGGAGTAACAGAGAATCAGAAATGATTGAAAAATAACTCAACAGAAACAAGGACAAACTTAGCTGAGAGTGTAGGGATTGATGTGTTTTGCAGATTTGAAATATGAATTTTAGAAGAGCTATTGAGATAGAAAATCGATTTGGGAGTGACAGAACAATTGCCGTGCAGCAAGGAAGGCTCAATTGCTTTTGTCATTCAGCCATTTCTGTTATGAACAACTCTTTGCCCTCTTCTGGGATTTTCTTGGCAAAGATACTGGAATGGTTTGCCATTTCCTTCTTCAGTTCATTTTGCAGGTGAGGAAACTGAGGCAATCTAAGTTAACTGACTTGCCCAAGGTCATACAGCTAAAAAGTTTTTGAGCAAGATTTGATCAAGAATATGTTATACCTTCTTTCTGCTTTCCAATTTAGTTTGGATTACATAAATTTGTCCTGAATCCAGTAAGTACTATGCAGTGATTTCCTCTGGCTCAGTTAATCAGAGCATGAAAGGAACAAAAGGAGCAGATGATAAGATTTGACAAAGCATTATTGATGACTGGATAGGGATTCAAGTACACAAGATAATGTTTGCCAAATGTTTAAGAAAAGGGCTGAAGAAAGAAAAGACCAGAGGGCAGAAATGCAATATTAGAAATAAAAGAAAAAAATAAGTCATTTAATTTTCATTTCATTTTTGCCTAGTCTCACATGTGATTGAGTTAGTTATTTTTTAGGAAACTGCTTACCCCAGGCTGGATTTGGCTAGCCTAACTTTATTGATGCCTCTTGAAAATATCTATTAAATGTAAAATAGGTTCGCAGATTTAGAACCTGAAAGAAATTTACAGATGCTCTAGTTTAATCCAGTCAATTTACACATGAAGCATTTAGGCTCAGAGAATTTAAGTGCCCATGACAGGAAGGAAGGAAAAAAGCACATATTAAGCACCTAATAAGTACCTAATATTGTAGTTGGGGCTTTACAAATATCTCATTTGGTCTGCCCAACAACCCTGGAATGTTAGTGCTACTACTATTTTCATTTAACAGCTGAAGAAACTGAGGCAAACAGAATTTAAAAGACCTGCCTAGGGTCACCCAGTTTGTGAGTGTCTGAAGCTGGATTTGAATTAAGGTCTTACTGACTCCAAAAGCAGTACTCTTTCCCTTGTGCCTCTAGAATTGAACTGAGGTCTTTTGATTCTTAGCCAGGATTTTACTACAGCAAGAAATAGACTTAGTTCACATTTATTTCCCCAGACTTTTACTACTGCCATTGGTCTGGTGATTCCCCTCAATTCTCTCAATGTTTTACTTTAATACTTTTTTTATAATTTACCACCTAATATTAGCTAAAGCCAGTTCTGATTCCAAATTCTCAACTTCTTCCTTCAGGCAATGGACTCTCTCATCCACCAAATTCTTTGTGCTAAAGCAATAATCATAATTTTAACATGAGAATGTTGGTCATCTCTACTGTGATGGAATTCTCAAGATTATCTGAATATGCTAACTAACAAGCTAAAGGATTGATTGGCTATGCAATCATGATAAGTCCTAACTTTTATTTCAATTTAAAAATGCTTAGGTGGGGATAAGCATTAATATAATCAGTTTTACTGACTACATTTTAAAATGCACTGGCTTATTTTACTAGCAAAGATTTTTTTTCTCCCGAATCTATATTGTTAGCAATTTAGTGCCAATAATGCCATAATGAAAGAGCAAGCTGGATTCCATTCTATTTCAAATATCATCAACAAAATGATAAGCTCACTTGTGATTCCAGAACATTTATTACCTGTGATTATATGAGAGGAAGAACATAGCTTGAATTTCAGATCCCATCTGCCTGGCTATCTCCATTCCTTTCTCTCTCTGTATATGTGCATATGTCTATGTGTGTATAGATATACATATGCATAATATTCAAAGGAATTTATAAAAAGAATGAACATGAAATCTTTAAAGGACACCATTTACATTTAAAAATTAGTATCAATTTGAACAAATCCAACTGTTCGTGTGCACTAATGTTTGTATAAATCACAAATATATGAATATATATACTTCCTATCAACAAAATATCAAATATCATTAAAACATCCTCATGTGCATATAATATTATTAAGATATGAGACAAATCTAAAATCTCTCTTACTCAACAATAGAAAAAATACAGAAATTAACATGGAGACACATGAGGTACAATGCATTATAAAGATTTCCATTGGCTACAATGTATAGAATGTAGATCTGGAAAGTAATTTAAATTTTTAATCAACCTCTTTGTTTTACAGAAAATTATGTTTATTTATAGAATATTTTTCATATCTCATCTCAATCCTGACAATAACTCAAATCAGTTAGATAATGTACAAATATTATTATTCATCTTTCAAAAGTGAAGAAACGAGTAGTAAGCCTCAGAGGCAGGACTCAAAATTAGATGCTTTGACTCCAAATCTTTGATCTCTATGATGAACCATATGAATCCTTCATCTAATCATGCATATTATTTCGTAAGGAAAAGAAGTCAAAATTACTTGAGGGCTCAAAAGTTTGTATGAGTAGAGAAAAATTAATCTTTTTCTTCATATTTCTATTTCCTTTAGAAGGATCATTTCCAGAGGAAGTAGTATGAAAGACTTAATATATTTAAGCAGACATGTCTGCCATGGATTCATGATTGCTTACCAAATTGCTCTTGGGTAGAGGACAGAGCTGTCTTGCCTACTGATATCTAAACAATGTGCCAATGGCTTTCCTTTCTCACAGCTACAAAAGAGTTTAGATATCAGCTACACAGGTAATTTCTTACTGCCAGTATCATGCCAGGGAATAAGAGAAATGTCTCAGAGAACATCATCTTCCCTTCTTTTCTGATAGAAGAGCAAAATGAAGTCTAAATAAAAAATAAAACTACATAGAAGATATAGACTGGTTCTCATAGCAAATTTGGGTAATGATAGAAATCAGAGGCACTGAGTACAAGGTCACTTTCCTGAGATAACTCATCAAAAAATGCTTCTATGTTGATGTTTTTTTTTTCTCCTTCTTCTACACAAAAAAATGATACACATATGAAATCTAAACCAAAGCCATACTGAAGACCCAGAATCTAATGTTGAGTGAGAACATTCATTATAGTTCAAATTATCCCTCATATTAGTTGCAAATCTTTTACTTCTGCCAAGACATAAATATACTGAATCAATCCATATTGAGAACACAGTCTAGTGGAAAATCTGAGCCAGCTTATTAAAAGCATGTTGACATGTTTCTTCTAAAACCTCTTTTAAATAAATGATGTAATAATTTAAAAAGAATACTATAACTCTATTTAAGTTTAAAATTTGTGGTTTGGAGTTTTAAAAAATTAAAAACCTAAAACAGAACAAAGCATAAAGACTTAGGAAGGAAATCAACTGGAACTCAATTAATTTTAAAGCTAATCTGGATAAAGAGCTTGATGTACAAAAAGTGAAGCAAGTCACTTGAAGGGGAAAAAAAAAAGGACAGAATAATTTGATCTCCCATTCTTTTCCTTCAGGCTTAAAATCATTTAACCAACAACTTCTTCTTCATGACAGCTAATCCATAGATAAAAATTACTTAAGGGGCTCATTGACCTTTAATTGTCCTTCTGGCAAAAAATAATAATAATCCATGTATCTCACAATCAGCATTACTGAACTAAACAACAAGGGACTATTCAGTATTATTCATCTGCTGAGTTTATTGGTAACTGTCGCTCAGTCTTACCTTTGTTGTCCTTTAATGAAAAATTGTGATTATTTGCTGCATCAGCTGTTAAGCTGAAGTAAAACTGGTGACCACTGGATGGCTCATCTTTATCAACTGCACTGATTTTCTGAATAATCTAGAAAGAAATATTGGGAAGCATGAATGAACAATAGGTGTACTATTAATTGGCCAACATGCAAATGAGTAACAAACCCATGGGTCTTATTGAAAGAAGACTTTATAATGACATTTAGTAGTTCTAAAATGATGAACCAGAATACTAATGTTTCCCTTTTTTTTTCTAAATGTGCTGTCAAATTCCTCTCTACCACCCTACACAACCTCCTTCCATATCCCTTGCTCCCAGCTACATGTTGCTGCCTCTTGTTCTATGTTTTGTAGGAAGATTCCATTAAAAACATCACAATCCCTCCTCTGCTAAATTCTAGATAAGTATAGAAAGAAACTAATTTGGGGATTATAGAAAGAGAAAAAAAGGAAATTTGGGTAATTGGGTTTTGAGACTTGACTACTATATAATCCATTTTTGTTACAAATACAAATCTTCAGAGTGCAATGATTCCACAAAGCAAAGAATACTGTTATAAACAAAAAGAAAAAAAGAGAATGACTAAATTTGAAGTTATCAGTGGCTTAAAATTTTACTGAGTGAATTGTGGGAATTAAGGAAGCCATATATTAAAATGATCTGACCAAGTTTATTTATCCATGAATTTATTTTTTAAGCATCAGAAACAAATAATGCTGGTAAAATTTTATTATGTGAACCCCAGACATCTAGCACAATACAAATGTGCAAACCAAGTTGATTTCAATTGTTTTGGACACTTGTATTTAAAGGAAAATATACTTAAAAGAAAATCTGAGACATTTAACCATTTACCAAGGTATTTTTAATTTTAAATATTTTTTCCTGAGGAATTTTCACCACCTAAATTAGACTGGGATTTCAAGGTGACTTTCAAATTAGTTTATGTTCCATCTAAAGTTGTTAAATTGATGAGATAAGACATTATAGTTTATTTTTAAAGTGTTAAGAATTTCAAAGGAATAGCAATATAACTAAGAGAAATGAATCAATTTAAGGATGTATTTATAACAATTCCTACCTGACCAGGTTGGGCATTTTCACAGACAGTGGTCTCATAATCCATGGCAAATTCAGGGGCATTGTCATTGATGTCCAAAATAGTGATGGCCACATAGCCTCTTCCTACTTGAGATGGGTTCTCTAGATCAAAGAGAAAATTTTCCTGTAAAATACTAATCTGCTAAATTTGTGTTTCTACTTTTGCTTAGAAAAATATAGATTTAAAAAGCAGTAATATTATAAATAATAACCCTTCCATCTTATGTTCATAATGTAAGTTTATTATTTAATAAAAGGGGGCCAAAACAGAATCTAAAATTAGATTCCAATAAACTTGAAGAATGCAGGATTTTCTGTTCATTAAAACTTGAAGAGTCCTTAGAGAAGCAACAGATAAGGCACCAGACATTGAGTTAGGAAGTCCAGTTCATATCTCACTTTAGAAACTTAAATAAGTATATGACCTTAAATTTAACTTTTAATTTTTGTCTTACCTTCTATTTCCTCCTTTTAAAATAAGAGGGTTCTTCTGATATTCTCTGAAGTTCTGTTTAGTTCTAAATTTCTGGTACTATATTCCTGTGAAGTCAGATAATTTAATAACATGTTCCTATTTTATAAATATTTAATTTGAAATATCCCTGTTTTGGTCTTAACTTTCTGAACTTCAAAATCATGGCTCAGCTGCTATCTCATCCTAGAAATCTCCTAAGGACTTGTGGCTTCCTTGCCCTAGAACAACTAGCCACCCCTATGGCACTCTTCCTTTCCCCATAATCTCTATGCCAGGTCTGCCCTTTTTGCCACTTTAATGTACTCCAGGGCCTCTATTTTGTGGAGGGGACTAAGTGGGCCAGCTTTCATTCCCTCCCTACTCCACTCCAATCTTGACTTTCTATACTTTGAAATCAGGGCTTCACACCAGGGACCTCATCCCTCCCTCTTTCTGCTCCACTCCAATGCACTATCCTATTTTTTCAGCCTCTTTGTACTGTCTCCTACAATTTGAATATAAGTTCCTTAAAAACAAGGACTTTTTGTTTTAATTTTTCTTTATATTTCCAGTACTTTCTACAATGCCTAGCACATAATAAGCATTTAATAAGATGTCCATCTTCTTTCCATCCTACTTTCTCTCCCTCCCTCCCTTTTTCCCTTCACCCTCTCTTTTTTTTTTTCCTTTCTTTCTTCCTTCCTCTTATTTTTTAGGTGACTTGTTAACAGCAACAGAAAATTTCCTCATTAAAGTTCATTAATTTTCCTGAAATGTTATATTGCTATACTATGAAAATATGGAACAAAAAAGGATTCTTCAGGTTTTCTGGGATTCTATCCTTGAAAAAAACAAATCTTGAAAAGTTTGAGAGTAAAGTTTGTTATAGATCTGTGATTATCAGTGAAATCAGTGTGGAAACTCTTCACCAATGAAGATTGGCAACTTGACTATAATACAATCACAGCTTTTACAAGAAGCCTTCCCTTTCCTTAATTATTTACTAAATATCCTATATATAATTTGTTTGCATGTTTTCTTATGACAGCCTATAAACTCCTTGTGGGCAAGGACTGTCCTTCTGCTTCTTTTGTATCTCTGACTCTTACCACAGTACCAGACACAGAGTTGGTGCCTAATAAATTTTAATTGATTAATGATTTGTTCATAGCTGTCCAGGACACTGAGAGGTAAAGTGAACTCTCATAAAAACAGGTTTACTAAATGTCAGAGACAAGATTCCAGGGCTGGTCCTTTATGTATTACATTGAGCCAGTTCTCCAAAAATTGAAAAGAAAAGATATTCATAGATTATATATATATATATGTATATAGCAAGAAGAGACAGACAGATATCGGCACAAATGTAAATATCTCTGTGCAAGTATAAAATGTTTTCAACTGCTGCCTAGGAGTTGTAAAATGAAGATAACTCCATAATTATCACACAAAAATTATTCTTATTAATATATAGTCACATTTTATAATTATTTTCTTAAATATTTGTACATAAAAACAAACAATAAGGAATTATTAAAGAATCTTGAGATATTTTCAAGTTTTAATGAAATAAATTATCATAATATTAAATTCTTAATCTAACAAGATATGTATCTACACACATACATATCCCTAAGCTTCCAAAACTTTAGTTTTTTACTTACGACTTTCCATTGCCAAGACTGTGATGTTATGAACAGCATTTGTCTCTCGGTCCAAAGACTTGGCAGTTGTAATAACTCCACTATTGGCATCAATATTGAAATATCTCTCCAAATCAGTGTTTCTATCTATCGAGTACCTAAGTTGAAAGATTAAAGAAAAGTTCAAGATTTATGTTTAATTATAGTTTGCTAAAAAGATGTTTCAAGGATTGCACAAGGAATAAAAGTTAAAAAAAAAATCTGGATGCTGCTTTTGCAAGGTCCATTTCCAAGGCTCTAACACACTAGTCAGAGAGGGAATATGACTCAATGATTAGAGGGCTGGCTTTGGAGTAAGGACCTGCTTCAAGTTTTGCTCCTGAAAAATTATGACTTTGTAAACACAGGAAAGACATTTGCATTGTGTTCTGCTGCAACTCCATATAGCCAAGTTCTGTTTTCTATTGATGATAAGTTATATAACAGGTAGTTTCTTATAAAAAGTTAAACTGGTTTTATAAGATCTGATGACCCTAGTGAAATTTTTAGATTCCTTTAACTATGAGACCCTGATTGTTGTTGTTGGTTGTTATGGTTGCTGTTATTGTTTCTGTTGTTGCTTCCACTGTTGTTGCTGTATTGTTATTCTTTTCTTTTTCCCTTTTCCTTCTTTCTCTTCTTCTTTTTTCGTGCTTTCCTACTTTTCTTCTTCCCTTCTTCTCTTTCTCTTCTTCTTCCCTTTTTCTCTTCCTCCTCTTCCTCCTTTTTTCTTCCATTTTTCATCTCTTACTAATCCCTTCACTTTAATTGCCTTAGTCTGCTTTTATTGAATCCTACAGCTTACTTTTTTAGACTATCGTGTTGTTCCATTGTTCCTGAAATCATCTCCTGCTTTTTAGTAGCATGGAGAAGTAGAAAAAGTTTTGAACTTGAAGTTAAGAGATCTGGCTTCTTGTCCTGGCTCTTCAACTTACTAAGAGGGTGCATTACTTAGCATCTGTAAATTTTCTTCCTTATCTATGAAATGGAAATAATACTGAGAATAGAGAAAATAGTCCAAAAAAGACAGCACAGTTTCAAAGAAACCTCAGATTTTTATGAACTGATGAAGAAGGAAATGAGCACAAGTATAATTTATCATATAACAAATATTATTTGAAAAAAATACTGACTCAAGAACTCAATTAATCAAGGTAATGATTAGCCATTATTCTAGTAAACAGTTCTTAAAACATGCTACTTACCCCCTCACAGAGAGGTGAAGGATTCAGAGTAAAGAGTGAGACATATATTTTTTTAGATATAGGTATATACATAGACATGGTTGTGTCCAAGGACAATATTCCTATATGGGCATGGAATTTGTATACCTTGCCTATGCATGTTTGCCAGGAGATTTTTGTTTTCTTCCCTCTTACCATTTAGTGGGGTGGGTAAATGATAGAGAAAACAAGCTTTTGTTAATTTAAAAAAAATAAATTCTTAAAAGTTACACAACATATGTAGTTGAACTCTTTACTTCATATACACTAAATTTTAAAAATACTTATAAAAGCTATGAAATTGAAAAGGAAAAATTATGCATGAAAATCAGAAAGTGAAAGAGACTTTTAAAAGGATCACTAGGTAATAATCATATATGATTCAAGAACTTTTTTTGGGTAATGTACCACTTAAACTTTATATAAAGTCTCAAATGATTAGATTTTGTAGTATATACACACCAAGTAAGTTACAAATGTGATATGTCAAGAGTATTGTTAGAATAGAATTGAAAAAAAGTCATTCTTTTTTCTAGTATAAAACCCCTTTATTTCTTCTGGAAATACAAATATTTCAGGATTCTCTCATCTCACTTTGGCACTGAGGTAATTCTGAGTTGTCAGCTATTCCAGGAGTGTTCAAACTGAGGTAATTCTGAGTTGTCAGCTATTTCAGGAGTGTTCAAAATCTGGCATGTTTTACCAAATCAAGGGCATGGACTAGGAGCCTGGCATAATTGTATCTGCATTCAATGAGTAGCTTAGCTAAATTCAAAGATGTCCATTACCGTAAAGCTGGACCACACTATTAATTATTTTGGCTACAAATATCAAAGAAGAATACACAGAAATTGTAAAGGATTTGTCCTCTTTCTGGATTGAATATTGCATTAATGATACAAACCTATTACAACTTTCCTGCACTCTCAAATCCAGTCAAAATAAAGAGGGAATGCCCTAAAACTAAGAGCAGTGGGAAAAGGTTTCCAGTAGAAAATGGGATTTAATTGGAAGTTAAAGAAAACCAGTGAATTAGTAGGCAGAGGTAAAGAGGAAGAAGAATCTAGTTCTGTGACTTTATATATAAACCATAACTTCCCTAAGCCTCAGTTTCCTCATTTATATAAACAGGATATTACCCTGGATTTAACTGTATTTAGCAAATACTTGTCAAGTACCTAATATATAATCACAATATTAATAATGTTATCACAATAAAAATCCTCTTTGATTAACTGAATGCACAGTGGAAATTAAGGTGAATTTTTAAAAGTTCAGAGGAGCTAAAATACAAAGAAGAATTAAATTACTTCAGCTAACAGAGCTAAACACTAATAGAACTGGGTAAAAATCCTATATCCCTTGACACCAAGTTTGTCTCTCCACAGAGGGCATCCACTAACATTTCTTTCTAGAACCCTGAACTTTGTGCCCCCAACTTCATTACACACCCAAATTATATGTGGCATATGGTAGGCGTGTGTTAGGCTATAAAACGTTAGTAAAGCCAATCCCTAGGTAAAATGACTCAACCCTAAACAACTAATTTTTCAATCCTTGTCACACTTTTTTACAAGTCTGATTGGGCCTAATGTCAAGAAGTTCACTCTGCAAATGCCTTCAGGCACTGGAAAATAATGCTGCTTTATTTTTCTTGAAACATATGGTGTTCACCTAAAGGCATTTCTAAAAGTGTCAGGAAACAGTATCTAAAGTTTCAAAGCTCTTTTTTTTCTAGCTAATAAATTAATTTGGAACTGAACTTAACAGTACCTTAGAGAGTAATGTTAAAACTACCCATATGTTGACATTCTCAGAACAGCATTTTATTCTCTGATTGTTGAAAGTGTAGTTCAAATGAATTCCCCAGATCCATCAAGCCACCTACTTAATTTGTGCTCATACATGATCAATTTATGAAACTTTATCTTTGTTATAGACTGTCCATTTTGGTTTTCATCATTCTACCTTTCAAGGACTTCATCTTTTCACTTAGTTCCACCAAAATGTGTGTCCTATTTAATTATTAATTAGCATTTATATAGCATCTTAAGATTTACATAATGCTTTAAAAATATTCTCATTTTATCTTGACAACAAACCTGTGATGAAGGTGCTATTATTTTTTCCATTTTACAAATTAGAAAACTGGCAAACTTAAGTTAAATGATTTGCCTAGGTTCACACATTTAGTAAGCATCTGGGTCTAGAATTTAACTCAGGTCTTCTGATTCAGTATTTTATTCACTGTGCCATGGTTTACTGTATTAACAATATTTCAATTTGAAATCAATAAAGGAAAATAGCATATCTAGTATCAAACACAGAAATGTTAAAATGTATGAGTAGAAAGAAAAGTGTGTTGTTCGAGCAGGAAAAATTAGAGACAACTGTTTTTACACTAAGATATTTAAAGAACAAGTGAAAAGACTCCATGCTATTGGATAGTAATCACACTGAATGTTTAAAAACAAAAATCCCATAAAATAAGAAGATATAGAAATTTTGTGATTTAGCTCGATAGCAGAAATGTAGACACCAAGAAAATTGCAAGCTTTCAAAATACTTAAGTATCATATATAAGAAAATTAAGAAATTAAACTTTTAAAAATGAAGAAAAAGCTGCAAGAGGTCAACCATTTATGTAGCATATACAATATAGGCATAAGTTCTTACGCCAATAGAGAACTCTTCTACTGGTTCTCCTTCAATTTTGCTATCTTTCCCCATCACTTATTAATAATTATTTTCATTTACATGTAAATATAGTTTTCAACATAGATCTTTATAAGATTTTTAATTCCATTTTTTAGCCTTCCTTTTTTCCCTCCTCTCCATCCTAAGTTGGTAGGCAAATTTGTATAAGTTATACATATATAAGCACACTAAACATATTTCCATATTAGTCATGTTGTTAGAAAAGGATCAGAACAAAATGTAAAAGTAAAGGGGGGGGGGGTAAGACGGTGGAGCCTAGACAGGTCTCTGAGCCCTTCCTGGCTTCCCTTAAAATGAACGTCAGACCAAATCTCTGAACAGATTTTCGAATGACAGACCCCATGAATATTTGGAGTGTAACAAATTTCCAAAGGAATATATTTTGAAAGAACTTCATAAAAAGTCTGTTTCAATCATGTATGGTAGGGGAAGGAAGTGGCTGAGCTGAGGCATAGCTCAGGAACCCAGAACAAAGTGGTCTCCAACTGTGGGGGAGGGGAATCTACTAGGAGGCTTTTAGCAAAAATATAGCAGCACTGGCTACTCTGTCCTGCTTCAGAAGCTAGTGGATAAGTAGATTAGCTGTGAAACATCCAATGCCACTTCAAAAGTCAAATAGTCAGTCACTGAACCCCAGAACAACATGGGACTTGGCACACCTATCCATCAGGAAAGGAAGACAGCAGCACTAGCTCCAGTGCAGATAAAGCTGCTGTTGCTTGTGGAGGAAGCTTGGGACAACCTGCCCTTTGCCATAAGAGCAGACCTCAATCTGTAATCATAAAATGTTTTTATGAAGACAGGGAAGAACAAACCTCTAACCCTGAGGAAACACGAGGCAAAATGCTACCAGATGAAGCCCCAAAGGGTGATATGAACTGGTCTCCATCTCATAAGAGTCTCTTAAAAGAATTCAAAAAAGATATTAAAAGAGAGTTAGAATAAAAATGGGGAAAGGAAATGAGAACATTGCAGGAGAGTTTGAAAAAAAAAGTCATCTGAAGAAAATTCCTTTAAAAATAGATTTAACCGGGGGCGGAGCCAAGATGGCGGAGTGAAAAGGTGACTTTCTGCCTCTCCTCCAATCTTCTCTCAAATCAACAATAAAATAAGACTCTGAACTGATCTTCAAGTCAACGAAATCAGAAATATTTAGACACTGCTCTCTGGATAACTTCATATCAGGTTAGTCGGACTCGGACAGAGAGATAAATAGACGACTCCTGTGCAGGCCAGAAGTGAGGGTGGGACTCAGCTCAGCTCATCTTGGCAGAAATTCCAAACTCCAAACTCCAAATTCCAAACACCTGGAGTTTATCTCAGGCACTCGGGACACTCTGTCCTGATTGGGGGCAGGTGTTCTGGCAGACTTGCCTTGTTTAAGGAGTAATTCGGACTTAGTCCTAGCCCCCACCAGCCCAGCACCTTAAGTCAACTCACTGAAGTGCCCCAGGGCAAAGCTTTTTCAGCCGCCATTTTTTTCCCTACCTTAAAGAGATATCCATGCTGTCTAAAAAAAAAAAAAAAAATGATGAAGAAGCAAAAGAGAGCTCTCACCATAGACAGCTTTTATAAAGAGAAAGAAGAGAGGATCACCCCAGATTCAGAGGTTCCTTTAGACAAAAATCAAGAGAAAATCAGCAAGGACCATCACTGGTCCACTTTTCAAAAGGCCTTTCTAGAGGATTGCATAAAGGACCTCAAAAGAGAGCTGGAGGATAAATGGGAAAATAAACTGAAATCAGTGCAAGAAGGATATGATGCCCTGCAAAAGAGATATGAAAAAGACACCAATTTATTGAAAAATAAAATTAGTGAAGTGGGAAAAAAGTGCAATGAACAAATTGACCAGTTACAGAAGGAGCTTAAAAAGGTAACTGAAGAAAACAACACTTTAAAAATAAGAATTGAACAAATGCAAGTGAATGACTCACTAAGGCTTGAAGAATCAGTCAAACAAAAACAAAAAAATGAAAAATTAGAAGAAATTATGAAATATCTCCTAGGAAAAAAACTGACTTAGAAAATAGATCTAGGAGAGACAATCTAAGCATTATTGGACTTCCTGAAAGCCATGATGAAAAAAAGAATCTAAACACTATCTTCCAGGAAATCCTGAAAGAAAACTGCCCTGAGATTGTACAATCAAAGGGCAAAATCACCATTGAAAGAATTCACAGATAACTTCCTGAAAGAGATCCCAAAATTAAGACCCCAATGAATATCGTGACTAAATTTCAGGACTATAGCACCAAGGAACAGATTCTGCTAGCAGCTAGAAAGAAACAATTCAAATACCAAGGATCAATAATTAGAATCACACAGGATCTGTCAGCCTCCACACTGAAGGATCGAAGGGCCTGGAACCAGATATTCTGAAGGGCAAAGGAACTTGGATTACAACCAAAAATAACCTATCCAGCTAGAATGAGCATTATCCTTCAGGGAAGAAGATGGTCATTCAATGATATAGGTGAATTTCACCTATTTCTAATGAAAAGACCGGATCTGAACAAAAAATTCGACACCCAAACACAGAACTCAAGAGATGCATAAAAAGGTAAAAAGGAAAGGACTCTTGAGAACTTTATTTTTACTAGGGAGATACTTAAAGTTTGGGGGTATAATTAAGTAGATATTACTTTGATATTATGAAAAAGAGAACTAGAGAGGAAAAGGTTGTCACTGGGGAAAAGAGGGAAAAAGTGGTAAAATAAGATCTAAAAAAAAAGGAGGTAAAAACAAGGTAAAATCACTTGAAGAGGCAAAGAAAACCTAATATAATTGAGAGAAAGAGGGGAGGGAGATGAGCATTGTGTAAATCTTACTCTCATCAGGTTGGGCTCTAAAAGTATATATGAGACATTTGATTTCACATAGAAACTTGTCTGTTGCTACAGGGAAGTGGGAGGGAAAGGAGGAAAAGTAAGGGACAAACTAATAGAAGGGAAAATAGAAGAATCAGGGGAAAGGAGTAAAAACAGGGGGAGGGGATCTAAAAGGTGG